>JALGAQ010000009.1:4991092-5028865 GCA_028829895.1 Sinotaia quadrata
CACATAAAGAGAAGCTATTTGAACATATGGAAAAGACGCAAGACAGTAATCTACGTCAGTCAGCATCTACAGTCATCATCATCATCACATTCTGTACTGCACTGGTTACCTCTGAGATACAGCCATGACTCCAGTCCTTCATAGTTTGATGAAGAGCATAGTTGGCGCAAAAGGGTGACGAAGTTGCTCCAAAGGGATGCGCTACTATCTGATACTCGGTGGACTCGGTACTTTGTTTTCCCATTGTTTTCCCACCATAACAAGCGAAGTGCTCCTCTATCTCGTTCTGGTACCTTTACTTGCATGAACATTTCTTCAATGTCCGCTGCAACCGCGACTGATCCTATTCGGAAACGCAGCAACACCCCAACTAGACTTGCTGTATTATCTGGACCTTGGTAGAGCCGTTCATTTAAGGATACACCTTCAGCCTTAGCCGCGCAGTCTAACAAGACCAGTACCTTGCCTGGTTTTCTGGGATTCACTAAACCATGATGAGGTAGGTACCATCGGGGTACAAATGCGGCCGCCAACTGTTCCGGCGGCACCCTAATGACGAAACCCTTCGCTAAGCATCGAAGTATACCGCTCGGTGCGGAACCGTCGTCGCAGAAGGCGTAAACGTCCGTATGCGGCGGCCTTGTTCGCGTAAGACTCCGTCGGGAGTTCCTTCCACAGAAGACCTATCACATGGTGCCCGTTCTCGTACCTGGTTGACTCAGCTACAAAGGCTTTCGCCATTTTGTCTTCTACCAAACAACAACGTTCCGTGCCCTCTGTGTCCTGAAACTCAGCATCGTACAAATTCCTCAAGTGTTGCTGAATCGACAAGTCCGTCTGGATGTTGTTCACCCTACGGTCACCAACGCCCGCTGGACCTATTGGACCTAGCAGAATCCATCCCAGCCTAGTACGAACAGCAAAAGGCTCCTTTAATTTACCAGCGCGGCATTCGAGTGGCCTATGGGCGTCTGGCACATCTGATCCTATCAGAATGTGGATGGTGGATTCTGCTGGTTTCCGCAGGTCGATGCCCTTGAGGTGCTTCCACCTATTGGCGCAATCAGGAATCAGACTATCTGCGCATCCTATTGGTAAGTTGGGCACCCGAAATGCATTTGTTATATGCACCCTCCCTTCTCCTTTGATAGAGCTCACTTTAAGCTGCATTTGGTAGATAATAATAATAATGCTTTATTTATCCCAAGTGGGATGAATTTTCAGCAAATTACATGATTTTCCAATATTACAAAAAGAAAGTGTTCATCCATCATGTTGTTTTTCACTGTCGTTCCATTTCATAAATCCGCTGTTTTCTAGGTCATTGTCATTTCTCCAGTTGAACACATCACCTGCGCCTTTATTACTCGTATCGGAATCACATGTAACTGAGTGGTGTTTTTGACGTGTAGCCGAATTGAAGGCCGCGCCAAATATTCGAGGGAGGTCGAACCCACGATAGTTGAAATGTTTAGGGACGTTTCTACTTCCTTTACACCCAGCGCCGTTGCGATCTTATCTTCGATCAAGGTGATAGCTGACCCATTGTCCAATATGGCGTTCACTACGAGCGTCCTGTTGGGCCCGATTAGGAGGACTGGCAGCACACCCAGGGAGACTTTACTGCCAGTACCAACGCTGGTAGAACCACAAGTGTTACCCTTAGGTGCAGACCTTTGCTGTGACCACGCGTGGTGCAACAGACTGTGATGGCGCTCCTTGCATCCATCCACGTGGCAAGGGTTGGTAATAGAACCTACTTCACTCCTATGACCTATCCGTAGACAGACGAAACACGCACCCGCTCGCCGCACTACAGACCACCTTTGCACTCTGGACATCTTGAGGAAGTTGGGGCAGGAATCCAAATCTTGCCTTTTATCGAGAACTGCCTCGCCTGGAAGGTAGCGGAATTACTTGTCCGTTGGTTTTCCCTAGCCCTTGGCGGCTCACTGGAGACTGGAGCGGAATTTGACATAAACTTTCCAAACCTGCCTTGCCTGACTTGGGACTCTCCTTCTCTATATTTACATAGGTCCAAGAAATTGACATCAGGCCCTGTTCTTGATCGCCCATGCGCCAACCTTGCTCAGCCCTTTCTTGCGTCATCAGGTAGGGTATCCACAATCTTCTCAAGAGTTGCCATGGCATCTAGCTCTCCGGCACGGTTTCGTTGCTGCAGGGTAATGTAGCAATTACGCATCCGAATGGCTAGAGTCGATAGTGACTCCGCACTGTTGTGGCTTCTCTTGAGATGCTTTAACAAATCATCAATGATTGCATTCGCGACTAACTGTTCCGTACCATATAGACTCTGAAGTAAATCCCATGCCATGGCGTAGCCATGCTCGGCGTTTCTTCCCTCCACTTCAGAGATCGCCTCCTTGGCCAGACCAATACAGTAGTGCTTCAAATACTGTAGTCGCGTACCATCATCAGGTACGCACTGTTCGACGAAATAGCGGAACTGACTGACAAATCTCCAGTACTTCCGCGGATTTCCGTCGAAAGATTCTACCATCTCCAGGCGAGGTAGACTTGCCCTGAGCGCTGTTACATCCATCACTAAAAATGAGGTTTGCGGTGAATCGATGGTATATCGTTTCACGTGGTTCAGACGCTCGTTCACCTGGATTGGTTCGAAGCAACATACAGCGCTGGTTCAAACAGTTTCGGAAGAGAGCTTCGCCCGCCTTCTCGACTCGTTCTGCTCAATTTGCCGTAATCTGTCTAGAAGACGACGTTTCTCTTCTAGTTCAGAGTCACAAAGTTCGTCACTCATCAGTACCGGCTGCTCGCTAGCTTTTTCCGCCGCAAAACCACCATGCTCTTGGTTTCGGATAGATGGAATATAAGCATAACCGTCTATTCTATGCCAGTCATGGTGTGGGCTAACGATCAAATTTTGTGCTGTACGATGACGATAATTATTACGGCTATAATTAACATCAACGTAAGAGGATTGCCTAACTATCGGACATGAACCAGGTATATGAACAGGAGAAGTGAAAACCGGGACTTGCCGAGTCTTCTGTTCGTTCTGGTTTCCATCAGGGAAGTCCAAACGATTCATAGACACAGTTGTGCCTTCGGAGTGTTCGTTCCAAATGTTCTTGCCCAAACCAGGTTTTGGGTGAGACATTTTGAGAATTGTAGAAAACTTTATCCAAAAGTTCCCTCTGCTAATGCACGTAAATGCAAACCCGGAGATATGCACCCAATATGAGTATCAAATCAAGAACCAAATTACTTGACGGACGCTTTATGCGATTCTATAAAGCAATAAGTTAAGTGTACAAAAGATGCAAACCTCAAAAGTTCGATTACACACTCTGAACAACTCTTCCAAAATGGATCGCTGTCAGGGCAAACACAACTGAAAAGTTATTAAAGTTATTCGACAATAAGGGAACACTTGCAATTTACACCAGCAGCGCGGTCACGCTTCCGTTGAACGAAAGTAATGAAAGTGTCACAACAATGGAGGGACAGGAGCAATGGGGTAATATAAACAAAAGGGCAGGTCAATATGGGGGTTGGGGTGCCAGTATGAACAAAGAAGTAATTCACCGACGGGAATTCTTTACACTTATAATAATGTCAATAAGGTCAATTGCAAGAAATGTATATAATCAAAATTCAGGTGAACATGGGTTTGTGGTGTCAGCAAGGGCAATTGGGATTGCACGGTGGGATTCTTCTTTAGGTAATGAAATGTCACTGTGTATCAACGGATGTTTTAACTCTGTTTCAACGTTGCTCAAGCTGACAATGTTACGTCATCATTTTGGTCATTTTATAGTTTTGCGCTGTATGTATCTTATATGATATATTTTGAGTAATTCACATAAATCTCGATGTTACATAAACTATATTCATTTGATTCAAGTTTATTTTCATTGTCCTTATCATTTCATGCGTGAGTCCTTCTAAGGAAGCCTTCTTTATTCACCAGTCAAACACTTTTATTTCATCTTCCCTACCAACATCGGGATTACATGCAAATTAGTTTCCTTTTGTAATCTGGCCTAATTGAAGGCCGCATCTCAACCCTGTTTAGGATAATCCAATCTAATCATTAAACAATAAGACAATGTACATACATCACCTCGAAGGTTCACACAAAAAGGCGCAAAACACCTGTTACAGCATGAAACGTCCACAACAAATGTCCACAACAGAAAAACGATAAGTGAATTGTCAATAGAAAAATTAATTTAAGGATAAGTACCTTAGAGTTGGACGCTCTTAACACTGCTTAGTCAACCACGATCATTTGTAATAGCCACCGCAGAGTACATCAAGAGGGAATGTTAAAACAAGGAAACAATATAAGGGGCATAGTGCCTGTAGAAAGCGTTTAACCAGATAAACGATTCCTCTGCCAGGCAGGTATTGCAAGCCGTGAGATATGCGCCAAATCGATATCAATCAAGAACCAAGTATCTCGACTGAAAGGGTTTATACGATTCTAAGATAAAATGATAATAACTGTACAAATATACAACCTCAAAGGTTTGAATACACCTCCGAGACCTCTGATACGTTAGATAGTTCTGATGACAGACAACTATAAATGGTTAATATAATACAAAAAATGACAGGATACTTGCCCAGGACAATAAGTTCGCTTACGCCGATAACGACCAATACAAAAGTGCAGTCAGACAAAGTGGTAGAACATCACATAAACAAAAGGTCAAATCAATATAGAGGGTAGGGGGTAGCAGGATGGGGAGTTGGGGGATGCACAAAGAATTTCTTTACACCGCCCACCAAATCGGCCACGATTTCAACTCTCTGTGGACCTGGTTCAACGTCCCCTAAACCTCACCCCCCCATCTATACTTACGGTTGTCGCCACCGCCCACCGAACCTACGGCTGTTCCTTACATTGGCTGAGCTGAAATAGTACAATTATAACTCTTGCTACAACAGCTCAGGCCAATCCCCTAAGGACTCGGGCGGCGACAACCGACCCCCTCTCCAATCGCAACCTTCTATTAAACACATCTTTTTTATTGCATCCCGTTAACCACAAATGAAGATCAACAACGTCGGAGCTTGATGATTGTTCCTTTCCATAATGCGATGAATTATTTGCGTGCGGCCATTCCACGTTCTTTCCACCTTGGAGAGGTAGCATAGCGTGACTCACTTCGGGACCTGAGGCGTCGACTGTGCGACCAATATGAGCGTCTGATCGCAAAGAATTTCTTAAAGATTCTTCAAAGGCCACCTCATGTGTATGAAGTAAATCTGAGTCATGAACAGCACCAGAGATATATTCCGGAGAAAACTGTTCCAAATAATCGAAATGAACTCTCGAGAAAACGGTTACCACAGCGTGATGAGAGTCGAATGGTTTAGAGACGTCGCCTAATCCCGCAGCAGAATCACAAGGAAAATGAGTTTCGTCATGCAACGAAATATTGGGAACTACGTCGTTCGAAGAAGTAACATCATTTTCGGTCACCATGTCTGCTTTTACGGGCAGAAAGGAAGGCAATATAACCTCCGTAGGTTGCACAACTGGAGGGGAAACAAGGAAATCAGAATACCCGAAACCCTCATACTGGGACTCTGGAACTACCAAATCCTCCGACAAGAGTGGTATATGAGCCAAAACATCATTGTCACTTGTTTCAAGCATCAACTCCAATTCGGTCTCAGGCTCCAACTCAGCCTCGATCGCAGCGTCATCAAACGTCGCTTTGGCTATGAATGGCTGTTTTTCTACTCCTGTCTGATAAGACCTCATATCAAAACGTCTTATCGCATTCTCCCCAGGCTGGCCTCGTCGCACCAACATCTTTGGTTCAGTAACATTACCACAGACACGCCGTCTAATCCGAGCTTCCCTATCAACAAATAAACATAGGTCTGAGAAGGTCACATACTCCCCATTGTCCATCTTGCCGTTGGCCATCCATGCCCAACTGCGCCTAGCGTCGTCGGATAGAGTACACACGATACGTTCCAAATACGTCATTGTGTCCATTTCGGCCTCGCGTCCCCTTTGCTGAAGAGATAATTGGCATCTCCTCATACGCATTGCTAGCATTGCCAATGAGTCTGCGTCGTCGTGAGATTTCTGCAACCCTCTGTATAAATCCTGGATTATGGTTTTCGTCACCATATGATCCCTATCAAACAGATTGCTAAGAATCTCTTTCGCAGCGACGTAGCCACGTCCGGGATCATTCTCAAAGCATGAAGATATAGCTTCTCGCGCTAAGCCTGTGCATTGATTCATCAAGTACACCAGTCTTATCCCGTTGTCTAATACTCTCTGCTCAACCAAGTTTTGGAACTGTTCCATAAACTTCGAATAATGCTTGGGGTTCCCGTCGAACTGTGGAAGAACTACTTGGGGCACGTGCGGTGTGAATAGGTTAGCAGCATGATCATTTAAGGGCGGAGAAGAGCAGGCATCCACCGTTTCTAATCTAGGCAAACTTGCCCTAAGCGCGTTCAGGTCAATCGAGGAAGGAGGCAGTTGCCGCGAGTCTATGGTGCACCTCTTCACATAGGTCAACTGCTCATTCACCATGGGCTCAATGCGACTTTCGGAGCTCAGTCCGAATGTCTCGGAACGGGAATTTGTTCGAAAAATGGCATCCTCCCGGTCCATTATCTCCAGTTCCTCCAGAATGCGACGTCTTCGTTCTTGTCGTTTTTCGGCCCCTTCAGCAGCGAAATTTGCTGGGCTCGAGTACCCAGCTTCGTTGTTGTCCCTGGCTTCATATCCACTACCAAGTATATCACTAACTAAGTGAGGTTGTCTAATAGTGGGACATGAACCAGGCCTGTCAACAGAAATAGTTAAAACCGGGACTTGCCGAGTCTTCCGTACGAATGCTTGTTCTCCATCAGGGTAGTCCAGGCGGTCCAGTGATGCCGTTACTTCGTACGAATGTTCGGTTCCCATTTTCGATCCCAAACCAAGTTTTGGGGAGGTCATGACCTTGAGAATTGTAGAAAGCGTTTAACCAGATAAACGATTCCTCTGCCAGGCAGGTATTGCAAGCCGTGAGATATGCGCCAAATCGATATCAATCAAGAACCAAGTATCTCGACTGAAAGGGTTTATACGATTCTAAGATAAAATGATAATAACTGTACAAATATACAAACCTCAAAGGTTTGAATACACCTCCGAGACCTCTGATACGTTAGATAGTTCTGATGACAGACAACTATAAATGGTTAATATAATACAAAAAGGACAGGATACTTGCCCAGGACAATAAGTTCGCTTACGCCGATAACGACCAATACAAAAGTGCAGTCAGACAAAATGGTAGAACATCACATAAACAAAAGGTCAAATCAATATAGAGGGTAGGGGGTAGCAGGATGGGGAGTTGGGGGATGCACAAAGAATTTCTTTACAGTGCTCTTGGAGGTCTTCAACGGAATGAGGTTATTATCCTTCTACACCTACATAGTGCGGTTACCAAATATGTCAGTCCGCTATTCGAAAAATCCGAGATGAATCGTACATAGAAGTACATCCAGCTTATATTTACAAATGAATACATGATATTAATGTGTGCTAAGCAATTAAGATTCGAATATGTGTAAAGTGGTAGGTACTCAAAAATTGTGAAAGAAGAGTTTGGAATCACACAATAATAAAGAATGAGTTAGAACAGTAGAATAAAATTTACAGCTAAAATCCATTCCCAAACATTTGTTTACATTTGAGTTTAATCTCAGATTGCTAATGTGTTCTGAAAAGTAATTGACCAAATTGTTGAGAACTGTGAAAGCATGAGTAGTAGATATTTGTGACTATTTTCACCAACGAGGAAGTTTTGTATATGTTATTAAAGACTGAATGAGGGTTAAATTGAAAGGCGAGTGCGTGAACTAGATTTTGTATCGTTAGTTTGAGAAAGCGTTTGAACGCATCACCTGAATATTTGTTGACTTTCATAAATTTTCGCGGCACGTTGAAATCTGATCGTATCGCAACTCCGGCTGATGTTTCGTGCTATCTGTGCTGTTGCACTTTGCTGCATATTGCAAGTCATATATGCATCGGTTGAAGTAGAAAATTGTATTTACGAGTGTCATATGAAGTTCACCGTAAGTCCCCCTTACCCAAATACAAAAGAATTTGTGCACATTTGTATCTTGATTTATTGCCGATTCTCTATTTCCATTTCCTGAACTGAATCAGCTCATGTTATACATATTTTCCATGAACTTCATGAGTCTACTTAGCTCCACGTGATTGCTTTCCAATCTACTACCCTCGACCTGTTCCGCCACGTCGTCCTTGGTTGCTTTCCCGAATACGAGGGGCACGTCTGTCGTCATGTCGATAGCCCTAAACGAGACCATGAATTCAAGCTGCTAATCCAACGGACCGATGGACTTCTTCATGTGTACCGACTCTCCCACAGAGTCCCTCCCTTCTGGAACTCCCTGCCGTCACTGCTACTTCTGTTCACGCCTTTAAGGTTGTCCTTGACGCTTTTATGAAGAATGCCGAAGGTAACGAGAAAAGGTGAACACCTGGCAGACATCCTCCTCCACGCGTCATCCCTCGTCTGATTTGCCATGAAGTAGTGAACACAGGCCACAGGAGCCCACTGCTTTCTAGGAAATGAATATGAATATGAATGCCATCCCGTGCAGATTCACATTCATTTTCATAAGTAAAGAGCAACCTGCATTATCTTTATTTCTGTACTTCCACTAATCTATTTTGATTGAGGCACTTAGCTGTATCAATAAGCTCTTGTGTGGCTTTTGAGCTCCTCTAGTTACTTAGTAAAGCTTTGAACTGTTGCACAGGTGACCGCAAATAGGTACTGTTCTGCATGACAGTTGGTACACAAGTTTGATATGGTCTAAACTCTCCATAGGCAACCTTTACTTGTGCACCGCCTCCCGGTTATTGTTGTTTCGGGCTATGAGGTCCTTTAGGCTCTGTGTTTTCGGGTAGGATAAGTTTGATTTAAAAATCTAGATCTTTCATTATCTCCGTTGCTTTAGGTTAAATGATTTACCCTTTCCCT
This sequence comes from Sinotaia quadrata, assembly GCA_028829895.1. Lineage (NCBI taxonomy): Eukaryota > Metazoa > Mollusca > Gastropoda > Architaenioglossa > Viviparidae > Sinotaia > Sinotaia quadrata. The sequence continues at coordinate 5,000,125 of JALGAQ010000009.1, forward strand.
TTATTTGATAAGGTTTAGTATTAAATGATCATTAAAATTTCGTCTTTGAAATAGTCTAAACGAGCGATTTTGGCTTTTAAAACGATTGGGACACGAGGGACAGATATGTTGATGGTCATCTGGTAAAATTTACACCAAACACGACGTAAAAGTTCTCTAAATTATCATATTAACCCTAGCCTGGTGGCTCTCGCTTTGTTAGTGTGAACTTGTATTTTTAAGTCATCGCGGAGTAGAACCCCCAGATCGTCTGCAATTGAAAATTTGGAATGTTTATGCTTCATTTCAATTTCCCAAGCACATAATGTTTATGGTAAGTTTATCACTCGAAGCTCCGCAATAAAGCCAATTGAGTTCAACTTGTAGTATCATTATAGCGTCCGGGTGAATAGTCTAACTTCGGTTCCTCAGCCAACAGCACACTTTGATAGATGTTAAAAAGGTCCTGGATGAAATCATGGACTTCCAAGACCTAATACAGCACCCCGTTGGACTCCAAAGATGCTGTGTATCCTATTGATGGAGCATTACTGAAGATAGCGCTCCAGTTACGGCTTTTTAAATAGGCCTTAATCCATCTGGAGACCCTACTATAGGTGCATGGTGAGAAATTTCACAAAAATTCCATGATCCAATTAATCATAGCTTTTGTTAAACTTCATCAATGCTGTATGTAAGGGGGTTCACTTTTCCCGAATAAATTTGGAACGTATATTCCTGGCTGCCTTATAAATCAGTCTCGTGATCATATTTAGCTCTAGTTAGTGTTATTAGACTACAGATAATTGCTAGCCTGTGGTTACTGTTCATGTGACATATATGATGCATTCAAAGAACTATTTTGTACAAACATATCAGTAAACAAGTGTGAAATATTTTTCTCACGATTTGAGTATAGTCGAGCGTGTAATTTGAAGAATTTCATATCAGGAGAACCAAAGATCCTAAATGGGCTGAATGTATCATAAATTATTGGGAGTATATGCAACCGAAATGTCCAAGATTATCAGTGAGTAACTTCTCAAACCATATCAATACATAAACATATTTAAGCTATTCCTGAATTGTGGCGATAATGAAGCACAATCCTGTGAAATCGATAAATATGCGAATTTCAAGTTTATTCCTGCTATTTTAGGTGAATTTTGAAAGGTAAGGTGATGCACACTAAAAGCGCTACTTTTTCGTGTTCAATCCGTTTATGATAGATTTTCTCTGAAAGCGCAAGGCGTATTCTGAACCTGTTGGTTTTGATAGCTAGTCGATGAAGTACGAAATTGAAGTGAAACAGATATTTTCGCCAATTACCCGTTGTATAGGTCAGACATATCAACCTTTTCATCAGGCCTTGTGTGTATAAATTATCGTCATGTTTAAATCTAATTTTTCCTAATCATAGAATCCGCTTTTATATCCGCTCATCTGCCTACTTTGTATGACACTGCACCCTCGTTTGGTTCCTCGCATTATCAGCTTTATTCGATTCTTTGTTTATGTGAGTTAGTTAACAAACTGTTATTATTTTCAAACTCTTGTTTCCTTTTATTCCAGGATGCTTCAGAAGACGTTGCCTGCGAGCGTGGTTGCCGATTAGCCGAGATGGAGCGTCTAGGTGCCTCCATTCTCGGGATACATGTGAAGGGTCATGCACAGATGGTTTTCTGAATAACAACGCTTCAACTGAAGCATGCAAATTTGGATGCAGCACTTTCAAATCTTCTCGCAAATCCGACCGGATGCAGTTATCACCGTTCGCGTTCGCCTTACCCGTGAATGAGTAAAGTCATAATTTCTATACCATAAGGTTTCTAGTTTGTTGCGTAACGCGCTTGAGCGCTTCCGAGGCATGATCCGTGGTAACCATATGTTTGGTACGCCTTTTCGCTTGAAGGATTTACATTTAATTACCCTTTCGTATAGGTCAAAATGTAGTTCGTATTGTGGAAAAGGAAATCGATCCCGAACATCAATCTGTGCTCACACGTGTTCGTGTGTTTGTACCAAGTGAGCTGTTCCTTTTGTGCTTGTTTATATCACCGAGGTCAATCATCGTGAATTCAGTTATATATAAACTTCCTATCGTTCTGTTTCTCAGATTAACAAAACAGTCTACACGTTTACCAGAACCCCCTACATAAGTCCAACTAATTGGTCGTATCATTGGAGATGAAACCAGACGTTCGTGATGCTGCTATCATGCCTATAACTTTACTTTGTCATAACAAAGCAAGGTCTAGGGAGAATTCGAATACTCCAAGTGATCGACTTAGCCTTTTCAATATGGTGTTAGAGCAACCCCCTATGATAATAAATCAATGCTCCTCCGTCATACACATTACACACATACATTGTTGTGAAGACTTAGCTAGAAATGCCAGTCACATGGGTCAAAGCCGATAGATGCTGCGTCCCTTCTGAAGGAGAGCCGGGCATTTGATTGCTACTCACAAATGGTCAGATAGATATGTGTTTGAGTGGCTAATTAATGACCCACAATCCCGGTGGGCTAAGCACTTGGTTTGCATCCAAGAGGTTGCAGATTCAACTCTGTGATCAGGCATTGTAAGCTACACTGATGTGATCTAATAAGATTGAAACCAAGGTCTGTGGCTCCATTTTCAGTCAGCGGTGAGTCCAAAATGCCGAAAACATAGTTACCCCAATACGAAATTATGGTCATTGATTTTTTATTGATTGTTACCATATCTTACCACTAAACGTCCTTGTAATCAAGTTATCTGAATGTTTTGAACTGCTAATCAATTCTGGATTGAACTCACTGTGTATTTGAAATGGACTAAGCTCCAAGGCATGGAGATGCTTCCACAATGGTTTACCTTTATCCGTAGTTATGCTTTTGTAGTATCTACTGCTGTAATGATTGTTTGTCGCTTGGTTTTCTTTTTATTTATTTTTAACTATGCTAGTATCATTTTGAGAAGAATAGATGGTTTCATAAAATATTGTGAGAGGATAATGATAAGATAATGTACTGGACTTTGAAGGAAGCGACCCGGCACCTACTTCGTTTGGGCAACCGGGTAGTATCACGCCCCCAAACAACTCAGGATTTTTGATGAGCTGAAAGATGCTTGAAACCGATGTTACATTCATTATGGAAAGCTTGTATGCGATCGGTTATGTTTTATAACCGATCGCATACAAGCTTTCCATAACTCATAGGATTGTTTGGCGCTAGGCCTGTCATCAGGTTGGCGAACAATTTTTTCATCTGTCTTTTGTACTACACAGTACAACTTAAGGGCAAAAATGTGTTTATGTTTGAGGTGATGCCCTTCATGGTTGTACAGTTTGCTCATATGGTGCATGAGATTGTTTACCTCTCGGAGTATCGAACTTTTGAAGGTTTCTTTCTTGGTTTTACTTGATATCACGAAGATTCGAAGTGGTCAGTATTTTTATGAAGCTAATCGCAACGTTCACTTATCCACATTACTTAAAAAACGATTCCGGTAATCTGATGTTGTGACTGCTTTAGTCACTTCATAATTATTGCTCTTTGTCCATAGATCGGAATCCGGAGCATGATTTCAAGGAACACGAGGATACAGAAGAGTCAACTATAATTAACCATCCCCCAGTGTTTGTCGTTCGAAGGAAAAATGACGACATGCTTGGAATGGATCAGCCTGAGAACTCACAGTCCTTGAAACAGAAAGCTGCTTTCTACTTCCGTTACTTGTGGTTCCATCCTGTGCCCACATTCCTGATCGCTTTCGCGATCGTATTGGTATTTTTGATCATATTGCAGGTCACATTTCGTTTGTGCCGACGCCGTCGCCAGACTTTTGATGATGGAGTAAGTACTGGTCTATTTCGAGAACGAAAGGTCTACATCTGTGACCTTTTCGTTTTGTAATGGTTTGTGAATCGCGTGGTTCTGGATATCTATAAATAGGGTTTTCATGTAGATTACAAGCTCCCAGTCTGACTGGTGTTGAATATATTATTCTGTTTTATATCGGATCATGCTATCTGTTACATGAACAACTCACCATCTCCAACTCAGCATTTCACCTGGATAGTAGTACTGCAACTCTAGGTTTTTGTTTCCCTGTATTGGTACAGCGAATAACGTATTTACTATCTGAGTAAAACTAGCTTTGGCTTGAGCAACCGGGTACCATCACGCCCAGGAAACACTCACAGGTGTTTGGCCTGCCATCGAATTCGCGAACGTAGTGCAAAGCCTTCATGAACATTCGACAATCCTCGATAGTTATTTACTTCACTTTTGAAATGAGTTCAGGACGTTCAGAGACGTGGGAATGCGAAGTGTTCCCGTACAAGTCTGGTTACGGACTTCTTGAACCCTCAATTAGTCTTCTAATACTTCTGCATTATCATGTGATGCGATACGACAACCACTTGGCTGATGACTGTAAGCTAGTTTGGACCAACACTAACCAATCGTAGAAGTTCCAGACTTGGAAAGCGTTGGGTACAGTTATTGGTTTATTGACTTGGTTGCTCAAAAGTAGGCAGAAGCTGCACGGTGGCTCTGAAGAACCTTAGAAGTAGTCTATTTCCCGTTGATTCACCGAACTTCTAGGCTAGTATGATATTAAATATCATTAGAACATAACAGCAGCTAGGTATACGGTCTCAACGCGTCAACCAACCACGTCGGCGATTGAATTGGAACATTTACCCTAGATCCAAATGAGTATAATTTGAAAAATTACATCAGTTTTGCATTGTAAAGGCGGTAATGTTGTTCTATTCCAATGCGAAAAGTTGGTAATCTAATTTCATCCTTTACTATCTACCTACGCTCAGACACTGTTAATCATGCTGCCCAGTTCTCATCCGCGCCGGCAACCGAGTGGATAGCATGCTCTGTTCGTAGTGGCTTCTACTTGACAACCGGTAATATTCCCATGATTATCATCAGTCGCTAGTAGTAGACTTATCATTGAGTTAACAAAATAAAATTAAGACACACCACTACTTTTTGACCATGGTTAACCCTAGCGTGCGCGTCAGGGTAGCCGGCATCGAATAACTTATATCCTCATCTTTTTTATCTTAGAATATAACTTGAAACGAGTTATTTTCTTAATCACACAGTTTGATAGACTACCCACATATATCGAAGCCACGGAGGTGAAGATTCCTGCGAGTTTTGAGGAGAAGGAAAAGAAGGAGGACCTTGTCGTCTAAGTTCGAAGACCGGATTGTTCCATTCCATTGACTTATTTGCTGTTCTGCTATTTGATATTCGCTCTATTTGTGAGTTTCACCCTGCCATCGTCAAACGTTTTGCACCTTTTGCGTCATGCTATTGCTGTTAATTATTTATTTTGAGTTTCCGGAGGTACAAGTGAACCACTGCTTGAGCATACATTCGGACGCTTCTCCGTTTTTCTGTCTGTTTTTTGTGTGACCTGATAAACAATTTCTTCGTGCTTTTCATTTCACTTTACTGACTATTGGTGATATTGGTCAATAAATCTATTGCGTTTTCAACTGCGATTTTATTCTGGTTCCACTCCGTCCATCGACCCCGGATTTGGTTCAACTTTTCAGATACCACTTTCAGTGTGTTTGAAAGCCATGGCGATCGTCCTTATCCTTTTGTTTGGGACGTTATCCGTTGTAGTACCCCCTCGTCGATCTTTTTGACTGTTAGATTCCAACCAAATGCTTCTCTTTGACCCAATTCTTCAAAGATATTTTGGTGCTCACTTTCAGTTGATCTTACGATGGTCATCCATTCCCTTGATGTGACTGAGATATGTACACAAAGGCCGCAAAAGTAATCTGGATGAAAGATTTGTCAGTTGACGTACAGGATGTACATGTCGACGATGTTCAACTTTCATAGATGCTAGTAGCATAAGATCCTTGTCATCTCGTTTCAAAACGGAATATTTTAACTCATGTTCTGTACACCTACACTTACTATTGGAGCAATATTCACTAACCCACACCAATTTAATCAACCACGACATAACTTTTGGGGTTTACTGATGTGATCCAGTGTGGATCCTAGATGTAGCCATCCGCTACACCTATCAAGTAGTCACCACTGGAACAGTTCAGTTTTGTTAACATCTTGATCAATAACCGTGCTTGTTCACGTCTATCATCGGGTCAAATTACTTTAAAAAGCTTTTAATCGATTGAACTATCATTATAAGCTGATGTCAATCAGAGTATTGTTTTTGCGAATGTTTCAATCCACCACTGAGAAACATTTGTCTGTGGTAAAAGCATCTGAAAATTATACGACTCACGGGTGTGTAACTGGTAATAATCTCACAACAGCCATAGTATTGTGGAGTGCGGTCGAAAACGGAAGGGGGTGAGATTATACTGGATGGGTTCACTAATCTACAGATGGTGTAATATCTACCAAGATAGGTTAGGCGTCATGATTGCTAGGTTTATTACAGCGGGAGCTAAGATCAGATACTTAAAGGCCAGAGCAAAAGCCTTTAGAGTAAGAACGATTTTTACTTTTAAAAGCTATCGATTTACTAAAAACAGGTGATCAGAGAAGTTACAAAATGTTAATTACATGATACGTAGTTGTAACGGAGGAAGTATTCACACACACGAATCTCACAAAGTACGTGGGAGAAAAGCTCAGTGACATTTGTACAGTCTTTCACGATATTCACAATGTTGGGTTTGCACTTGTTGCATCCAATCATGAGAATTGCTTTCAAACGTTCATTACTCAACTTCGTTCGTTGTGTTGACTTCGCATACCTCATTTTTGAAAGTGTTTTGTTCGCAAACAAGTCGCTTAAAACATTGATTAGAGAAGTTAGAAAAGTCTTTATAAGTCTAGATGCTATGATCTCTGCTTTTAAAAATATGCTCAGAGTACACTTGAGGATGGGGTCTGTAAATCTCAATGTCCACGACTAGTTGGATAGGAGTATATATATATATATATATATATATATATATATATATATATATATATATATATATATATATATATATATTATATATATATATATATATATATATATATATCGCAAACTTGAGAAACAACCAGCGTGACCAACAACGTCTGTATACATGTGTAGTGGATTGGCAGGGATTATGAGGTTGGATTATCCACCACAATTAAGTTGACTCGGAACCGACCTGACTACGGTTAATTCAGAACACCGTGCGAGACGAAAAGATGTTTATTGGAAAGTACATGTTAGTCAGACAAGCGTCCGCAGTCCAGTCAGTAGAATGAATAAGTGAACTAGTGGTCAAAGTTAAACTGTGAATACTATTCAAAGATCGGTTATCAAGATAATTGGGGCACGAAAGTTCACATCAAAATGTTACACTATACGTGAACGCCACTCAGGTCAGATAATGATGACAGTTGCAACACATGTATTTGTCGCCAACCCTAAAATGGACAACGGTTTGCATTTATTGCCCATAGAGTCAAGTGCATCGCCATACTCCCACCTTTTCCACCACTTTCCCACAACGCGATGCCTGTTCGGGCAAACGTACATAGAGCACTTCAAAAGGTTTTACCCGTATATTACCCTGTCTAGTCACCGACATCTCTGTCGAATTTGTAGCTCGTACTTATGTTGAATCGTGGTCATCTTCACACAGTGTCTCATCATGCGCAACTATTGATTGTGTTTAGCAGTGAACATTTGCGCACTACTGCGTATCACATCAAATCGAATGGTTTGGTCGAATGCTTTCATCACCAGCTATTATCTCAAACGTACTGGCCGGAACACCTGCCGCTAATCGGGACGAGCATTCTCAACACTCAAAGAAGATTTAGGTTGCTCAAAAGTAGACAGAAGCTGCACGGTGGCTCTGAAGAACCTTAGAAGTAGTCTATTTCCCGTTGATTCACCGAACTTCTAGGCTAGTATGATATTAAATATCATTAGAACATAACAGCAGCTAGGTATACGGTCTCAACGCGTCAACCAACCACGTCGGCGATTGAATTGGAACATTTACCCTAGATCCAAATGAGTATAATTTGAAAAATTACATCAGTTTTGCATTGTAAAGGCGGTAATGTTGTTCTATTCCAATGCGAAAAGTTGGTAATCTAATTTCATCCTTTACTATCTACCTACGCTCAGACACTGTTAATCATGCTGCCCAGTTCTCATCCGCGCCGGCAACCGAGTGGATAGCATGCTCTGTTCGTAGTGGCTTCTACTTTGACAACCACCCATGATTATCATCAGTCGCTAGTACTAGACTTATCATTGAGTTAACAAAATAAAATTAAGACACACCACTACTTTTTGACCATGGTTAACCCTAGCGTGCGCGTCAGGGTAGCCGGCATCGAATAACTTATATCCTCATCTTTTTTATCTTAGAATATAACTTGAAACGAGTTATTTTCTTAATCACACAGTTTGATAGACTACCCACATATATCGAAGCCACGGAGGTGAAGATTCCTGCGAGTTTTGAGGAGAAGGAAAAGAAGGAGGACCTTGTCGTCTAAGTTCGAAGACCGGATTGTTCCATTCCATTGACTTATTTGCTGTTCTGCTATTTGATATTCGCTCTATTTGTGAGTTTCACCCTGCCATCGTCAAACGTTTTGCACCTTTTGCGTCATGCTATTGCTGTTAATTATTTATTTTGAGTTTCCGGAGGTACAAGTGAACCACTGCTTGAGCATACATTCGGACGCTTCTCCGTTTTTCTGTCTGTTTTTTGTGTGACCTGATAAACAATTTCTTCGTGCTTTTCATTTCACTTTACTGACTATTGGTGATATTGGTCAATAAATCTATTGCGTTTTCAACTGCGATTTTATTCTGGTTCCACTCCGTCCATCGACCCCGGATTTGGTTCAACTTTTCAGATACCACTTTCAGTGGTGTTTGAAAGCCATGGCGATCGTCCTTATCCTTTTGTTTGGGACGTTATCCGTTGTAGTACCCCCCTCGTCGATCTTTTTGACTGTTAGATTCCAACCAAATGCTTCTCTTTGACCCGAATTCTTCAAAGATATTTTGGTGCTCACTTTCAGTTGATCTTACGATGGTCATCCATTCCCTTGATGTGACTGAGATATGTACACAAAGGCCGCAAAAGTAATCTGGATGAAAGATTTGTCAGTTGACGTACAGGATGTACATGTCGACGATGTTCAACTTTCATAGTTGCTAGAAGCATAAGATCCTTGTCATCTCGTTTCAAAACGGAATATTTTAACTCATGTTCTGTACACCTACACTTTCTATTGGGAGCAATATTCACTAACCCACACCAATTTAATCAACCACGACATAACTTTTGGGGTTTACTGATGTGATCCAGTTGTGGATCCTAGATGTAGCCATCCGCTTCACCTATCAAGTAGTCACCACTGGAACAGTTCAGTTTTGTTAACATCTTGATCAATAACCGTGCTTGTTCACGTCTATCATCGGGTCAAATTACTTTAAAAAGCTTTTAATCGATTGAACTATCATTATAAGCTGATGTCAATCAGAGTATTGTTTTTGCGAATGTTTCAATCCACCACTGAGAAACATTTGTCTGTGGTAAAAGCATCTGAAAATTATACGACTCACGGGTGTGTAACTGGTAATAATCTCACAACAGCCATAGTATTGTGGAGTGCGGTCGAAAACGGAAGGGGGGTGAGATTATACTGGATGGCTTCACTAATATAATATATATATATAATATATGTATAATAATATAATATATATAATATATATATATATAATATATATAATATATATATATAATATAATAATATATAATATAATATATAATAATATAATATAATATAATATAATAATAATAATAAATAATAATAATAATAATAATAATATAATATAATATAATATATATATATATAATATAATATATATATATATATAATATATATAGATGGTGTAATATCTACCAAGATAGGTTAGGCGTCATGATTGCTAGGTTTATTACAGCGGGAGCTAAGATCAGATACTTAAAGGCCAGAACAAAAGCCTTTAGAGTAAGAACGATTTTTACTTTTAAAAGCTATCGATTTACTAAAAACAGGTGATCAGAGAAGTTACAAAATGTTAATTACATGATACGTAGTTGTAACGGAGGAAGTATTCACACACACGAATCTCACAAAGTACGTGGGAGAAAAGCTCAGTGACATTTGTACAGCCTTTCACGATATTCACAATGTTGGGTTTGCACTTGTTGCATCCAATCATGAGAATTGCTTTCAAACGTTCATTACTCAACTTCGTTCGTTGTGTTGACTTCGGATACCTCATTTTTGAAAGTGTTTTGTTCGCAAACAAGTCGCTTAAAACTGATTAGAGAAGTTAGAAAAGTCTTTATAAGTCTAGATGCTATGATCTCTGCTTTTTAAAAATATGCTCAGAGTACACTTGAGGATGGGGTCTGTAAATCTCAATGTCCACGACTAGTTGGATAGGAGTATATATATATATATATATATATATATATATATATATATATATATATATATATATATATATATATATATTATATATATATATATAATATCGCAAACTTGAGAAACAACCAGCGTGACCAACAACGTCTGTATACATGTGTAGTGGATTGGCAGGGATTATGAGGTTGGATTATCCACCACAATTAAGTTGACTCGGAACCGACCTGACTACGGTTAATTCAGACATCGTGCGAGACGAAAAGATGTTTATTGGAAAGTACATGTTAGTCAGACAAGCGTCCGCAGTCGAGTCAGTAGAATGAATAAGTGAACTAGTGGTCAAAGTTGAACTGTGAATACTATTCAAAGATCGGTTATCAAGATAATTGGGGCACGAAAGTTCACATCAAAATGTTACACTATACGTGAACGCCACTCAGGTCAGATAATGATGACAGTTCCAACAATACACCCCTCAGAGTTTTGAAAGTGGACGGAAAAACTCTTAAAAAGTGATCATGCAAAGGTCATAATAAATGGATTAACGCAAAAATTGTTCATGTAAAGTTTTTGGGTTAGGGAAAGAATTGTTCAAATGGGTGATTTGCCAATATTCAATTTCTGTAAAAGATGAATAATGCAATGCGGACTAGAATATGGTATGTTGGGGGTGGCGGAGGACAAGCGTCACGATAGGCAAATGAATTCGTCACGAATGACAATGTATATGTTGGAGTTTCATCCGGATAACAAAGAACGAAGCGTTGAAAATATGGCATCAGATTCTGGAGCAGTTCGTACAGCTGTAATCTTGGCAAATGGCGGCGTAGGCACATCTGGATAAATGGTTTTGACAAGCATCGGCAATGACGTTGTCTATACCTTTGATATGTCTAATATCTGAGATGTACAGGGAAATTAAATTCACAATGACGAATTTCGCGTAGCATGGTCGAACGGTTTGGGTGAAGATTATACGGGTTAACTGCTTGTGATCCGTAAAAATCATGAACTCACTTCCGTCGAGGTACTGTCGAAATAACCAGCGGTCTGACAAATAGCCAAAATTTGCGCCAGAAGGTGCTGCACGAGATTCAGTGGAAAAAGTCGCCAAAAAAACGCGAGTGGTGTCCACAAGTCAGAATCGAGCTGCTGCAGAGTTGTACTCACCGCATCAATTGCAATGCTTAGCGGTAGTGTGATGATAGCCATTTTTGAGAACATTCTCAGTGCAGACGTGTAACGATTAAATGGCTTCTCCATTATAATTCTGCTAAAGGCCAGGCTGTTTGCTGAAGACGACGGTAAATCGTTGAAACATGTAACTGGATAGCAGTGAGGGATCGTGACATCGATTAGCCTTCGATAGCTGCCGCACTGATTCTAATCAGGACATCGTGATTGGCAACCATGTGAGATGGAGAGGATCATTGTTTCCTTGAAAGCCGGAAACTACCCGGGACAAGTCCCGGGTCGCGGCACCAATTTGTAGTGGAATGCAGGGATTATGAGGTTGGATTATCCACCACAATTAAGTTGACTCGGAACCGACCTGACTACGGTTAATTCAGAACACCGTGCGAGACGAAAAGATGTTTATTGGAAAGTACATGTTAGTCAGACAAGCGTCCGCATGTCGAGTCAGTAGAATGAATAAGTGAACTAGTGGTCAAAGTTGAACTGTGAATACTATTCAAAGATCGGTTTATCAAGATAATTGGGGCACGAAAGTTCACATCAAAATGTTACACTATACGTGAACGCCACTCAGGTCAGATAATGATGACAGTTCCAACACATGTATTTGTCGCCAACCCTAAATGGACAACGGTTTTTATTTATTGCCCATAGAGTCAAGTGCATCGCCATACTCCCACCTTTTCCGCCACTTTCCCGACAACCCGATGCCTGTTCGGGCAAACGTACATAGAGCACTTCAAAAGGTTTTACCGTATATTACCCTGTCTAGTCACCGACATCTCTGTCGAATTTGTAGCTCGTTGAATCGTGGTCATCTTCACACAGTGTCTCATCATGCGCAACTACTGATTGTGTTTAGCAGTGAACATTTGCGCACTACTGCGTATCACATCAAATCGAATGGTTTGGTCGAATGCTTTCATCACCAGCTATTATCTCAAACGTACTGGCCGGAACACCTGCCGCTAATCGGGACGAGCATTCTCAACACTCAAAGAAGATTTAGGATGCGCCGCGGCTGAACTGTTCTACGGACCAAAACCTAGTCTGTCTAATGAGTAAGTATTTGCTTCCAGAGTTTCCGGCCAGTTTGGTCCTACTTTGTCCGTTAGCCGCCTGAAATCACACGCATTTTCTGAAGTATACACTCATCCGTGCACCTACGAAGCCATAAGGCTTTCAGTCGTACTTATCCACGTGTCCTGATGTATTCGTCCGTGTTAATGCTGTTAAACGACCATTACAGTCACCTGATGGCGGTTCGTACTGCGTTTCGTGTGGTGAAAAGTTCTTTGGACCGTGAGAGGATTGGCACCAGGAGCACTTAACAGTGACCATATAAAGCTATGTCATTAAGAAAACTTTACGCTTATACCTTATCTATTATTATACATTATATATATTATAGAGAGGTTATATCATATATAAATATTATATAATATATAGCACCGACACTGTTTCGGCATTTTCTTCTCAATGCTGCTGGCATACGCCTACAAGTATTCAAACGATGGGATTTTCCTTCACACCAGGAGCGACGGTGGATTATCCAACCCTGCGCGACTTCGGGCCAAAACTAAAATTCGAAAAGTATTTTGAGGAAGCTGCTGTTTACGGACGATGCGGCCTTGACTGCCCATTCTGCAGAGTGATTGCAACGACCAATAAGCTGTTGCGCCAATGCTTGCAAGGAACTTGCCATAACAATCAATTTAAACAAAACCATAGTGATTAGCCAAGCGGTTAATAGTGCGCCGGAAATTTCGATTGAAGGTCACACACAAGAGGTAGTAAATGAATTCCCTATCTGCGATCCACTTTCTCTTGTAACCTCTCCTTAGATTACGAAACAAGCAAGCGTATTGGTAAAGCAGCAACAATATGTCGCGATTGCACAAACGCACCTGTAGTAACCATATGCTTACTATCAATACAAAAATGCAAGTTTACCGATCTTGCATGTTGAGCACTCTGCTCTACGGCAGCTAAACGTGGACGCTGTACCCACTTCAACAACGCAAGCTAAACGTGTTCCACTAGCGAAATCGTCGGAGAATACTACACAAAAATGGCAAGATCACATTTCTAAAAACGCCGTCCTGCAACGAGCTGGTCTCCAAAGTATGTTCGCTCTCCTGGCTCATACACGTCTATGTTGGATTGGACATGTAACACGAATGGATGAGAACCGCATCCCAAAAGTCAGGCTTTATGGTGAACTTGCCGCTGGTTCTAGATCGGTCGGAAGACTGAACTTGCGCTACAAGAAAATAGTCAAATGGGACATCAAATGCGGAGAAATCGACCTGGTGAACTGGAAGGAAGATGAGGTTCGAAATACTTGAAGGTTTAGCAGAAACAAGTTCATCCCTGACTCCTAAAATCAGCATACTGCTGCACTTAGCTGTACAAGGATTAGGGAAGAAACATCGAACTGAATCTGAGTGACCCTCAACTCTCAAGGGACTTCCTGAATTTGTCCCACTGAAACAGACTAATCCTTACACAGGAGGTAGTCGAATTAAAGGGAGACTCAAAATCAGACCCACCTCCTTTTTCTATTTATTTACTGGATTCACTCGATCGATTGGATGCTCTGATCCGGACAGTAGCGCCAAGAGCGAAGATGTCGAATTGTGCGATCCAATCACAACCAGCTTCGAATCCCGCTCCGGTACCTAATTCGGCTCACACCCACGAACAACTCAGTTCGGCGTTAAACCTGTTACCAGTTTGGCGAACACATTACATCACCTATTCATCCTGGAATTAGGCTTCTGGCATTCGGTTGCAATTATTTTTGCCGTACTCATGCAGGTTGTATTGTCAATCTCGCACATACATATATGTTTACGTATTTACTGTTTCGTTCATCCATTTGTGAATTATTGATATACCTGTATCTTACCGCCACATATTGGTGTTCTCCAGCCTACAACGATTACTGACCGATACGGAACAGTATAAATTGGTTTTAAAGTTGGTGTCCGTAAGTGTGAGGTTTACCCTCACTACGGTGACTAAAACTGATCTGCGCTATTTTGCATCTTTATGAAAGTAGAACTTTATGACAAGGTATTCCGTTTTCCTCAAAATACAGCTGTAAAAGGGCTAGCGACCTTGATGTCGAATCAATCCTCATTTATGATGCAATCCAATGCTCCTTGTGATGTAACCTTTCAAGTTCACCAATGACCGTCTACGAGCAGTCGTAAAGTGTACCGGTATATCAATGGTCCTTCTAATGAGTTGTATTTCATCCCTTAAAGCAAGGGACACGAAACTTTGTTCACAGAGGACTGGATAGCTGACATAATTATGAGCACTGGCCGCACAAGTACTCTGTTCTATACCTAGAAGCCAGAACAAAAACTTGGGGGGTGAAAACGATTTATTAATTTTCAAAATATATCAATTTACTTAGCACATGTCAACAACGAGGTTAACAAAAGTTGGTTACACGATACAGTCAAACATAACCATTCATAAATCTCCATTAATATATTGGGTATTGTGAATTTGTTGAGTTTCTTACAAGGGGTCTTTGACTATGGCCTCTCCCTTCCCTTGTACTCAAATATCTTTCGTAATAGAAAAAACCTACTTATAACGGATTAAGCATTCGCATACACGAATCTAACCAATAACGCAGCTGTATTTCACGATATTCTCAATGTTAGGTTTGCAATTGCTGCATCCAATCATGAGAGTTGCATTCAGATGTTCATCAATCGACTGTGTTGACTTCATGTACCTTATTTTCGAGGTTGTTCCAAACACTGTGCCATACCGTGGGCATTTTTTTCAGTTTCGAATAACCGATATCAGGCGAGCAACGGTACATTCTAGAAGTTTTCCTTTTCTATGTCTTTCTTTGCAGAAGTCAATTGTTTGCAAATCTACCAGTTTAAACTGAACCTCAATCAATCGAATTTCAGAACAGATGAATGCACTCTCAAATCTTCCAAGTTCTAAATTAACTCTAAGCAGCTATGACAGTGTATATGCTTATGTGACCAGAAACAAAAACAAGAAGCCCAGTGAAATGTGGGCCGGATACGATCCGCGGGCGTTTAGTTTAGTGACCCTTGCTTTAATGGAATGTGAAGTGGAAGTGGAAGAATCACCAGAAGGTCAGCTTCAGGATATATTTACGTCATTCTGTAAAATCGACCTGTTGCCAATCAAATCGGGTTATAAGACTGAAATCTACAAAATGGGAACAGAAATTAAACTGTGTTATGGAATTTTTGTTTTGCACTTTCATCAGTTCATGATTTAATTTTTGGCGAGAGGCTGTCTGGTTGTCTGCCGAGACAGGATGTTGTGTCAAAGCATTTATTTGTCTAATTAGCCTGCGGGACAGTGGGGTGAGGTATGGAGTTCATTATCTACAGGCTACCCGTGACCGATTTCGGTTCCTGTAACCTTCGGATACTAATGGAACGTCCAGAATCCCAATTACATCATCGTTGTTGTTGAAGCCGGTGACGAAGATGGTTAGTTTATATACCATTCCAGGCGGTTGAATCTGTATAGAACCATTTCGAAGTGGGTTTAGGTGAGCTAAAATGGCCCACCTGGGACATTGGGAAGTACTAATAGTATTAGTAGTAATAATAATAACAATAATAATAATAATAACAACAATAATAATAAGACCGATGATAATGATAATAATAATAATAATAATAATAATAATAATAATTATTATTATTATTATTATTATTTATTATCATTATTATAGTAAAGCACAGCCAATCTCACAATTTATTATTACTTAAATAAAATGTATTACTTTTTGTTCTTCACTTTCTGGATATTAAATTCACCCTATTACATCAGGAGCTCTGAACGTATAGTTTCTTCAATTGGAACTTTTAATTCTTTTTCGCTATAAATATCGGAATTACATGTCTGTCTTGTCGAATTGAAGTCTGTCCCGTAAGGCTTCCCCTCTAGAGGCTATAAGGGACGCATGTCATGTGACGACATTAGGTGGAGTATTATCTGTTCGCTTGACGATAACCTTGACCGCAAGAAATGAGGGATCTATCCATAAGGGTCATGAGGATGGCAGACTATTCAATCGACTTTTAAAGTAAAATATACATGTTTGCAAATAGCTCATGATTTCTATTCCCTTCTGTGGCTGCGTATCTTGGATACCGCTGTAAGCCATGCATCGGATACCCAAAGTTTCAAAAGTTCCCTTGATATTTGAGAGAGGTCATGTGTGAAACGAATATGTTCCTGCTATTCCACAAGAGCGCAAAGAAACAAATTAGTAATTCAATAATATGATCGATCTAATGAGAACAAGTGCCGAATGAGAAACTTGGAGAAACACCAATCCAAGGCCGATCAGGTGAAAGGATTAGTGAGGTAAAGCTGATAAGCCTGGAACCTGAACTTAATTCAGCGGATGGACGTGACCAGAGTGAAATGATTTAGACTTGCATTTGTTCAATGACAAGCTTACCTATTTTGGTTAAGATCGGAAAGCTCCATATATTTTTGAAGGGATGTGCTACTTTACCGTTTGAAACACAGCTCTCATGAGTTCACATTTGGTCCCAGACAAAACTATTCGCTTGTACACAAGTGCATCTAAATTCACCTGCGTATTTGTCCGTGACTTCGGTGATCATAGGCTGGAATTAACTTCGGTTGGCTTAACCAGCGCCGACTTAATTCCCAATGCTTCGAAGGCAGAAGTCAAATGGCAGGAAATGGTTCGTTTCGGATAAACATTAGACCAACGAATTCTACAGCCTTGCAGAAAAGCCAACAATACAGCATGTATATACTCACTGGCAAACCCGCTTACTAGTGAGATCACCTACTTCAGCAGGTAAAGGTTCCCTTTCGTTGCTAATCTTCAAGGGAAATGAAATAATTTTTATCTGAATAATGCCTTTTATCATGTAAACCATATCGTCTGATTGTGGACAATGGCTTCATAGGACTAAACGTAGCAATGAAATACAATAAAGTATGATCAACAGGTGGAGGACAAACAATCATACCCAAGGATTGAATGTCACAAGCGTGTGATTAAGTCCGTGATTTGATCACTTTGATTAAGCCTTAGTTGAACGTGCCCATTATCGATTCCAATTTGCGTAATTTGGCATATGCTAGCCTAGCAAATGACTGTACCACTGAATGGAACCGATCTGGACTAATAATCTGCCTCTGGAACGATGTCACCTGTTCTCAAAATGTCTTAATGAATGAGAGTAGTGTAATGGCTTTTTTGGTGGCTCACGTACGAGGCATCGTCGAATAAGTTTAATTCGAGCCCGATACAACGTAAGATCCCTTAGGTCAACCATAATGCACTTTCCACCCTCAATTTTAATGTCAGTTCTCTCCCAGTGGACGAAAATGGACGAAACTAGAATCAAATTCAAATCACTTCAGCAACATTCTGACCTATTGTTCTTTTTGATTACAAAGAAGCTGTCTTTATTCCTTCTTGAAGTAAGTGCAGTAACACCCTGCGAATTTCCACATTACTTTCTTTCGATCAGTTTCGTTTTTATGAATTGTAAGGAACTTGATCAAGATTGATTATCCGGTTGCCACTTCACCTTCCATGGTTTGAGTAACGCCCTAAAAGTTGCTTGTCTATCTACAGGTCATTCTGTACTCTGATGACCCATTGTTATGTGATATCTTTTCTAGCGTGACCGTACATACATGCATAGGCCCGCCTACTGCGTGGTGAACTGTTACGTCTTTATGGATCATAGATCAATGCCGAATGACACCACAGCATCACCAGGTTATACACCATTCATTACAGCCGATCAGAGATGTGGAAAATCTTTACAACAAAGCGGTGAGCGTTGTCTCCTTGAATAACAACATAGGGGAATGTAAAACCGATGATTGGTGGAATCAGCTCGGTAACTTTATCATGCCATCAGATATTTTATAATGTTCGGTATAAACTAAGTCATGGACCTATGCACAGGTTGTTTGTTACCTTTTACTCAGGATATGCGCTTTTTGGAATGTGCTTAAACAACACTTTCGCTCACACGGACCAAACTGATCAGTTGACATGCAGATACATTTTTGCGAGGAAGCCTATTGCATCTATAAACGGAAAACCAAAAAGCACAACAAGATCAATGCGCTTGTAAAATGCCTGAAACCGATGTATTGTTCATTATTAGTAGCATGTTCGCAATCCTGCGCGAACAAGCTATTGATACCAAAATGCATACAAAATTTGGAAGTGTCCAACTAGTTCCGCCAGATGAAAGAAACGTGGAGTTTTGCTTTCATTTGCGGAATTTGATGCAACGATGAGCGTTACTCATCACCAAAGTCGTGACATGACGTAACGTCAAAGAATGGTGAACGTCAACGATTACTTTTAGTCTTTTTTCTTACTCGTGGAAGTAATGAGGGGAAATGAAAATAGAATCGTCTTTTGAATTACTGTTGTCTTGCATTTTTTCTGACTGAATAACAAACAGGAGAATCATGTGCACTCCCCTGAAGAGAGCGGTCGATTTGAAGATACTACACTCTTTTACAGCTGTATTGTGAATCTGTTGTGAATATTTTATTGCAGATTTTGGATTATCATAGACGCGTTAAATCATCAAATCTGTCTTGTGCATTTGAAATGTTGATCAAAAGCTCTCAAGTCAATCCTTTCCTCGGTTGAAGCAGCCTAGAAGTATCACACCATCCTGCAACTAGGACTTACACAATTATCATGCTATCGAATATGTACACAACATAAAAAATTAGGTGCCCGGATCACGAGCAGAGTCCCCTCCCCACCTGTCCTTCCTACCACAATGAGCTCTCTTGGATTTCGAAATCCACAGATTATTCCGATATATAGAGAATAAACAATTTGAGGTGCAGTCACATTCGGTGGCTCTTCAGCAGCCAAAATATGCTACACAGTTTATAAATATTTCCTACAGGCAAATTAGGGCTGTTATTTCAACAAGTTCATACTGTAATACTTACTGAGTCACGTGATAAGTCTTACGTCACCTATCGAGTTGTTGCGTGCGGTCGATATAACTCATTAAATCCAGGAGGGGCAGTTGAAGCACTTGAGTTAATCTTTTCTGATGACACAGTATCGACAATCGATGATGAATCACAGTAGCTTCAGCAATTGATAAGATTTTAGTCCACACGCCTTTCGGTTACCGATTCGGGACTTTTTAGATCACGGATACTTGATCTGTTTCAATTATCCGTTGATGTATGGCGCTAGTAACGGATTTGGATACATCAGCTCCAATCCATGCTATCTGACTGTCCGCGATAGACACATGGTCAACATTCCGCTGTACAGCAGTAAGAAAGCGAATATATCATCATGGATTGGTCGAGGACCGTTATCTTATCCTTGAGATTCAGTGGTATCAATGATTTGGTAGTAAACGATCTGCAGAGTGTTGCGACAGGGAATGTCCGATTCAACGAATGACAGAGCCGGTGGTTTACACGTTTAGGCACAGTATCTCCCTTGAATGGGACTTGCAGGTAGACGGGCTTACGTCCACCTGTCATTACTTGAAGTTTATGCCCCGGCGCAATGAGTTTTCTGTTGACAAACCTTTCTGGGAAAGCATTTTCTTTGAGCATATGGCTTCGAGGGAAATTAAAGTCACTGTTTGGGCTATTAAATCTGATGGCCAAAGCGCTTTGAAATGTTTTGACAACAATTTGTTTATCGCACTGAGCTGCTCCGAAATGACGATTCTGGCGATAACGATGACGGTCAAACAATGGATGTGCGAATCAGCGCATATTAATCCATTTTTCGCAGATTTTCCTCAGTGAGAAACATCCAAAGTCGTGAAGAATGAACTGGATTTCGACGCGGTGGTAGCTGTGTAGATCACATTTTCATTCTCCGGTAGCTATTAGAACAGTGGTATATGTATCCGAGACCTACGATCTTCGGTTTTCTCGACATTGGTGATGCGTTCAATTCAATGGATTGAGCTGTCTTGATGGATTGTTTGCTTAGGAACGGGGTACCGCGCATACACGTTGCCATCTTACAAGCACTACATCGCGACCTACTCCGTAGGAAAGCCTATTAAAAGCATTCTTAGTTTCAAACGGAGTGCGTCAGGTTTTCCTCAATCTCAACTTCGTATTCAATTAAGCTCTTGCAGATGATATACACGTTGGCATTGATTTACTACCGGGTAATAACATAACCGTTTTCGATTATGCTAATAGTACTGATCTGTTAGGAGATGACCCAGTGCGCAACCAGCACGATCTAGATCACCTGGGCACCGAACCAAATAGATTTGGTATACACTTCGCACCCCGAAAATGGAAAGTTCCTTTGCACGAATGTTAGGGTGTCATACCTACATTCGCCCTGTCAGGTAACTGCTTAAAAATAGTCGATAATTTTACTTACTTTGATAGTGTGATGCATCTTTGGCTTGGACGTCATATCAGCCTATCGCTCAAATGTATAACGTCACTATGCGGATCGTACGCATGTACGGTTGTGAAGCATGGTCCCTTCAAATGAGAGTACGCATCGCATGTTTGTCTTTGATCATCACTGTGAGCGTAGCATTTCCCACGTAAAGTGAGACCATCGCCTAAAAAATTCAATGTCAGACGGCGTGTCTTTGGGGTTAATAAGTCCCATACAGTGAAGGACATTAAATCACCAAATAGATTTGGTATACACTTCACACCCCGAAAATGGAAAGTTCCTTTGCACGAATGTTAGGATGTCATACCTGCATTCGCCCTGTCAGGTAACTGCTTAAAAATAGTCGATAATTTTACTTACTTTGATAGTGCAATACATCTTTGGCTTGGACGTCATATCAGCCTATCGCTCAAATGTATAACGCCACTATGCGGATCGTACGCATGTACGGTTGTGAAGCATGGTCCCTTCAAATGAGAGTACGCATCGCATGTTTGTCTTTGATCATCACTGTGAGCGTAGCCTTTCTCAAGTAAAGTGAGACCATCGCCTAAAAAAATTCAATGTCAGACGGTGTGTCTTTGGGGTTGATAAGTCCCATACAGTGAAGGACATTAAATCACTGCACCAGCTTCGATGGCTTGGACATTTCTTACGCATGCCGAGTTACAGGCTACCCAAACGTGTACTGTTTGCACAACCAGATTCTACTTGGAGGAAACCACGTGGCGGTCAACCCGAAGGAAAAGTTTGACAGCTACTCTGGGTTGTGAAAGGTTTGTCTCAGCATCCGGGCTGGGGCCCTCGAGATTCTGAGTACACTTGGCTAGAAACTCTTATAGGGATGGCCCAAAATCGTGACGTTCTCGTTGTTATTCCCTCATCCTTAATCGCTTGGAACATACTTTATACATTTGTGTTTTGGTGTTGGGCACACTAGTAGTATCTATTAGTTTCTGATATATATATATATATATATATATATATATATATATATATATATATATATATATATAGTTGGAACATTAACTAATACATAATACACTGGTTTAATGCGTTAATGGTTTCTTTTGCCTCTCAAGAATTGGCCAAAGTTGTAGAGCAAATCAAATGTCGTGCACAGTAGTTGTCTTTGCATTTATGAACGTTGGCGTATGATTGTAATTTATTCGGTATCGATCCAGTCGAACTTCGTCAAAGGATTTTTATTCGGACCCATAAACGCGAACATATGTCGCTTGAAACAAAGAGATTAGTAAAAGCTTGTGTCGTCGTATACTTTAGGCATCGAAAATGTAATTCAGAGCTCAGTCCTTCACAGAAAATTCCTTATTATTCAGGATCACTTAAATAAGCT
This sequence comes from Sinotaia quadrata, assembly GCA_028829895.1. Lineage (NCBI taxonomy): Eukaryota > Metazoa > Mollusca > Gastropoda > Architaenioglossa > Viviparidae > Sinotaia > Sinotaia quadrata. The sequence continues at coordinate 5,022,544 of JALGAQ010000009.1, forward strand.
GATCCAGTTCAGTGTACACTTTAAAAGCCTGTTTGTATTATTATTCCATATGATATAATGGTCACCCAGCTGCACACAACGACTGCTCATGAGTTAACAGCTCTGGCCAGGTTTGCCGAGGGCTTTGCTCAGAAGATCCCCAGTCTAGAAGTCAGGGTACATTTGAACGAATGTTTAAAATGAATTTTTCTTTCCATTTTTTGAGTGATACTGATATTCTCAGGTTCACAGGCTGTAAACACCACGAATCTATTTATCTGCAAACATTAATTAGACAGTACATTTTGCTTCAGGATTTGTGAAGATAAGAAAGCTTTGCGAAATAGTGCGTTGTAAGTCACCATTCGGTGTTGCTCCGTATGTCGATAGTAAATTCGTTTACGCTTGTACACTTATGATGTTCATTACCTCTCAGCTTAATTTCCAGAGATTTCGCTGTTCTTCAAAGGGTCATCCAGATGCCGTGTTGGCCAAGCGGCACTTCAAGGTAGAGAATATCTTGTAGTACCCTCTTTATCTCTTCATGGTTCTCTTTTCGCCGTAAATAAAAGAAAAACCAAGCACCTGCTGTGTGTTTGTTCGGCTCTAACAATTAGTTGTTGCTATTTCACGCAACCTGAGTGAGCAGGAACAAGCTGTCGTTTTTTTTAACAGTTAATTAAACAAAACTTTGTTACAGTATTCTTTGGATCTGTTTCTGTTTATGCGTTTGGAAAATGGTTGCCTATGTTTACCTGGTGATGAATTGTTGTATGCTGAGAACTCATCGTTCTTTGCTGCTACAATTATCATCATAAATCGGAAATAAACTTATTTCTTGCAGGTGCCAAATATTCTAAAGCTTAATTCATCAAGTTTCATACCTGAACCAAGAAGATCAATACGTTTTAAAGTTTATGAAGTAGAAGAAAGGGTTTTTTGTACTGAATGTGCAGCTGATTGCAGATCTTTTCTCGTAGTTACAGCTAACCACGTAAACATAGTAGTTGAACCGTAAAATACAAGGTCTGTTCAAAAAGCATCGCGATTTTTGTGTTTTGCGAAATATTGTCTATGAACATATATTTTTCCCCTTCAAGCTAATCCCCAATGGATATTATGTACTTATGCCAAAGTTTTTTCCAATCCTCGAAGCACTTCAAAAAAAACTTTTTTGTGATCTTGTTCAGCTCCACCTTCGATACCGTCTTTATCTCTTCAATCGCGTTGTTCTTCATATGCCTCTTCAGTTTCGGGAACAAGAAAAAGTCATGAGGGCAGATCTGAAGAATATGGTGACTGTGGCATTATTAATGTGCCGTTTTTTGCCGAAAAATTGCACACAAGCAGCGATTTATGAGCAGGGCGTTACTATGGTGTAAAAGCCTATTTTTATTCTTCCACAAATACAGGCATTTCTGTCGGATTGCTTCGCGCAACTTGCAAATCAATCCCAGGTAATATTCCTTATTGACCGTTCTACCCAGAGCTCATGCTCCTGCAATCACAGAAAACGGTAAGCAAAATGTTTTTCGAATGTCGTTGACGTGCTCAGCGTCCGGCACGCTCTTCGTCGTTCAACTATTGTCGACCCCCTGAGAGCATTTTGTACCACCGATAAACGTTGCTTCGGTCCGAGGTAGCTTCACCATTCAATATTGGCGCAATTAATTTTGTTTTTTACACAAAATTTGATACAGATTCTTTCATTCATTTTTGGAATGGGCTAAAATGCAAGACAAGCCAAAATGTGTACAAGAAAAGCAGCTTTCAAAAATTAGCTGTACGTTTACAATGACTGAAATTGTCAGCATCAATGAGATACATGAGTACCAACATGACACCACAAAAATGGGAGTATACTTTACCCGCAGAAATTTAGACCTCATATATATCCTAACCAGCCTTTTCAGTAAAAGTTTAATACGTTCATCGGGTTTGATAACTAATATGCTTCGAACGCGTAAGAAATCTGGAGAGATTCGTGTGGCAAAAATCTAAGAGCGAATTGGGTAATTTATCATGTCGGGTCACAGTCTAATGGTCAGCGTGTTATTGGTTCGGGCCCTCAGTGTGAGTGCATGGTGAACCTCAATTCGACTCTGAAATGGTTATATTCTTAGGCGCCATGAATTTAAGTTCATCCAACTGGCCGTGACGGTATTCGTGGACATGTTTTGGTGGCAAATAGTCGGTTCCTGTTTATTTCAAACATTCTCAGGTACGTTTACACCTAATTAAATCCTATCGTCCCAATTTGCATCATATATTTCAAAAATATGTCTTATAAAGCGTTGATAAAGTTTAGATGTGATACATAAGACAGACATTCCAAAATGGTCGGACGCAGGCGGCAACCAATATCCTGCATTATACACCAACCATATCCAGCGATAGCACGAACAATATTCTTTACTCAATTTGACCCCATCTACGTCCCTCACGTGAAAATAAGCAAAATCGCGACTAAAAATACAACGCGTGATAACTTTAAGCTCTTCAATAAGATAGCTATCTGCACCCTACATTCTGAAATTTATCTGACATATGCAAATCAACATGAATTACGTGGACGAGGCTTCTAACCTTAATAGAGGATAAATTGTCAAGAAACAACCACTGGAAATGCCGAATAACCACCATCCCCAATCGACAATTTACAAAACAAAAGCAATAAGGAGGTCGGATGAAACTATTACTACTTGCGAATAGAGTACCAAACAATTGGAACATAGCAATATACCCATTTTGATAGCTTTGCCTCGATTTCAGTCAAAAGTAATGTGGTATGAAATCCGTTCAGTTGATTAGACCTTCTGTCTGGTGTGTAATACCAACTCCCCGGGGAAGAGATGCCAAAGGAATCGTATACTCCAAGCAGATACACAGTACGGTTTACCGGATAATATGGTCAGGTGAAAGAGTTGAAACTTTGTTCTAATGAGGCTGTATATCCATTTCAAAAGAGATAAGACTTCCGATTTTGTTTATATGTAGATTAACGCGTATGGAACAGCAAAACCATTCAAACATGAGACGAACCATGATTATGACCTCTCTTATGTTAATTTTTGTACTGGAAACCTGTTGCCGATCCCAACATGCTGGCAGCACAGAACGACATTTAGATGATAGACTGAAGGCAAATCACCAAAAAGGCTATTCATGGATACACACAAATTACCGATGAGTAGTGTGGCTGAATATATTCTTAAACCGGCCACCATTATGACAGCTGAACGTCATTTCAACTCCTGGAAGCCAGCAGAGTTCATAAGCTCATGTTTACTGTACAAAAAGATATGGACGAACAACTGAAGCTCCCATGGATACGACCTTCATTCGACTTTCACCTCAGTTTCTTACTCTCTATTATAGTTATGATATTTTTCACACATTTTGAAACTAACATTAACGTAAATATGTTCATCATTACTTGTTTTATGATCTAATCCAGTGAACATGAATTACTTGACAGCAAACACTTGATATGAACTTATTATCACTCATTATAAGAAAAGAGATTTCGACGAAAACACTTTGACACAAAACATTTTCAGGTCTAATGATAAGCATTCTGTTACGTTTCTGTAACGTTTCATTATAAAACAGTTCATTAGCGGTATAAATTAGACCTGTTATGTAAAAAGTTGATCTATCGAACGACTTGCTGACTGACTTACAAGTATTATTTCAACCTGGTGTGCCTTTGCGAAAGTAACAAACTTGCTTATCCGTCCAAATTAACGCATCCATAGGCGATCTTTTATTAGCCAGAACAACTATATTTTTTAAACTTAACTAGACAATGACTAAGTTGCCATCGATGAATGCCAGTTTTGGGTGTACAACATGCTTAAGATCTATATTGTAGCTGACAGAATATCTCTTTCCATTCATTTTGCTGCTGACTGAACAGAGATTTATTGTCTGGTATGCAGTTTTCTACCTGGTGAGAAGCTCGACCTAACACTGCTGCACGTGACTTATTTGCGCGCGTTATTTCCAAAACTAATCGATAATCAATCAATAGCTGAGATAAAGTGGCCTTCTCCACGTCTGCTCAGTAGTGTGAAGTCTGATTCTTGAGTTTTCATCAACACTCATGTCTAACTGATTGTTATCAAGTCTTAGTTAATGGGTTTTACATCGGTTACAAGTATACACCCATAGCTAGAATTCCAGTTTTGTTTATGAGAATAGTGCTATAATGATTCCGAATAAATTTATTGCTAAAGGTTACGATTTCACCCTTTTGACGTTTGCATTTCAATTAAAAAGCGGAGTCAGCCAGATGAAAATAATGCTGACAATCAATTCTGTGACCAGACTAACTCCATCCTTTAGTGTGTGTGTGCGTTAGTTGCTTGCATAATCTGAAGTAACATGGTGTAAGATGCGGCGAAATCTTCGCTGGATCAATGCAATAGCATTAATAAAAACAATTCAGTTCGCTATCTAAAGCAGCGATCGTTTGTTTCCTCTCTAAGACATAATTTAGTGACGGTTGTTGGCTTACATTAGTCTTAAGAAACTAGGGTACTTGTCACCCCGGTTGTCGTATATTTTCCAGAAAAGTCCCGACAAAAAATTAACCCCCGCCGCCCAAAAAAGATTAGAAAAAAGAGGATATGAAATTGCACTTTCAGTTGGGTGAAATTGGGATATGTCATTAATAATTTGCATGAAAAGGTCCGTTTTTCGGTACCTTTGTCTCCAAACGAACTCACACAAGTAGCTATCCACTAAAGATCGGTGTGTGCCGCATTGGCGTAGAAGTGCCAAAGAGATTCAATTGTTTGTGTATGATCTACAGTCATTGGATCCACAAAGTTTTCGATATGATTAACCGTTTCGTGAGTATAATTCATGTCAATCACTGTTTCAATTCTTTGGTATGATGCCCATATAGCGAAGCTGAGCCTGGAGCGATGTACACCTGAATTGTGTCCATCAAAGTGACCACAGTTCGATCTGGTCCTGCGTATATGAACACCTGTTTAGTTTCCCGGTGGATCCCTCCGAAAACCCACTGCTGAGGAAAAACATTCCCTGCGTGGTTTTTACAGCGAGATATTAGCGTTTTATCCATCTCGATGTGTAGGCCTTGACCACCGATAACTGTTGGCGTCTTCTAAAGCCGCCAGGCGCAAACTTCGCGAAGAAAGTTCTTCCAGTCAACAGCGATTGTGTGGCTAATAGATAATTCCTCTGAACGGAAATTGATTTGGGCCAAATGTTTTGACCAGCAATAAATGAATAGAATTACTGTCCTAAACTTGTATTTTGTTTCCTGCATCTTCGCCTGTGACCTTAGAGGCTAATAATAGGAGGGCAAATTTTTTTCACAGCATCTACAGATAATAAGTATTTGGCATGTAGAACGTAGGTTGTTCTCTTGTCCCACGAGTTCACGTGAGACATACTTCTGTAGCTGCCGCTTTTATGATACTCCACAGGCTGCTTCGATCCGCTGCAGTTTTTTCTTGGTTCGTCAGCCAATGCTTGAAACAGAAAGCTTCAAGTGAGCGAGATATTCAGGGCTGGCAGCGCATAATTCATAAAGTAATGGTATGAAAAGCGCTTAACTTTACAACAACCATAAAATAATGTGTATATAAGATGGTCAGTATTTAGTATGGTGCAAGAACACATATGCGAGGTCCACAATACAATCTGTTATGCGTAGGTTATACGTAGGTTCGAGGTTTGGTGTACCTTTCACGTATGTTTGTAACTGCTGTTTGAATGCACGCTCGTTTGAAGCACATAAATATATTCCGGTAGATTGTTCCACACAAAGCAAACACAAATGGAGAAAAAGTGCCACCGCCAGTTCAATCGTGTATGCGGTACAACGATTGATTCGGAGTCACACCTGGTAATTTGTGTTTCTCTGCGTGAGAACAAAGATGTGAGTAGGTGTTGAGGACCAGCTAGTATATGGTAAGTGAGAATCAGGTCTGCAAATATCCTATGATGGTATATCCACTGCCTTCAGTCGTGCTTCGCAAGTTAGATGGCTCAGTTCTCGTACCATCTTGGTATCTCGATGACTGATTTTATCAAGATGTTAAGCATCCTTCTTTAGCGAAAGAGACCAAACCTGGGTAGGTTTCACATGTGTTCATTATACTGGAAAAGGTTTGAATTTTAAACTTCGAGAAAATTCGCCTGAGCATTGCTAACACTTGCGATGTACGTTTGTAGACTACGAGATCATTCGTAAAACTGCTTACCCATAAAACAACATCATTTTCCGCTGTTACCCATTGCAATTGGTGTGCACCGAGGACTTCGTTGAAGTTGAATGTTTTCTCAATATTCAGCATCTTACGCTTCC
>JALGAQ010000009.1:5028965-5062667 GCA_028829895.1 Sinotaia quadrata
TATCATGCACATTTAACACGCGTTGACCACAAGCTGTTGAATATAATGGAACTGTCATCATTATCTGACCTGAGTGGCGTTCACGTACAGTGTAACATTTAGATGTAAACTTTCGTGTTGTTGGAACTGTCATCATTATCTGACCTGAGTGGCCTTCACGTATAGTGTAACATTTTGATGTGCACTTTCGTGCCCCTATTATCTTGATAACCGATCTGTAAATAGTATTCACTTTTTAAACTTTGATGACTAGTTCACTTATTCATTCTACTCACTCGACTGCGGACGCACGTCTGACTAACGTGTACTTTCCAATAAACATCCTTTCGTCTCGCACGGTGTTCTGAATTAACCGTAGTCAGGTCGGTTCCGAGTCAACTTAATTGTGGTGGATAATCCAACCTTATAATCCCTGCCAATCCACTACAAATTGTTGCCGCGACCCGGGACTTGTCCCGGGCAATTTCCGGCTTTCAAAGAAACAATGATCCTTTCAATCTCAAATGGACGCTAATCACGATGTCATGATTAGAATCCCTGTCGCAGCTATCGAAGGCTAATCGATGTCACGAACTCTTACTGCTATCCGGTTAAATGTTTCAACGATTTAACGTCGTCTTCAGCAAACAACTTGACCTTCAGCAGAATCATTATGGAGAAGGCATTCAAGTTATACACGGAGGATGTTCCCAAAATTGGCTCTCATCACACCACCGCTAAGCATTGCAATCGATGCCTCAGATATAGCGGTGAGTTCAACTCTACAGCAGCTCGATTCTGACTTGTGGATACCATTCGCGTTTTTGGCGACTTTTTCTACTGAATCTCGTGCAGCACCTTCTGGCTCAAATTTTGGCTATTTATCTGACAGTTCGTTATTTTCGACAGTACCTCGACGGAAGTGAGTTCATGATTTTTACGGATCACAAGCAGTTAACCCGTATAATCTTCACCCAAACAGTTCGACCATGCTACCCGAAATTCGTCATTGTGAATTTAATTTCCCTGTACATCTCAGATATTAGACATATCAAAGGTATAGACAACGTCATTGCCGATGCTTGTCAAAACCATTCATCCAGATGTGCCTACGCCGCCATTTTGCCAAGATTACAGCTGTACGAACTGCTACAGAATCTGATGCCATATTTTCAACGCTTCGTTCTTTTGTTATCCGGATGACACTCCAACATATACATTGTCATTCGTGACGAAATTCATTTTCCTATCGTGACGCTTGTCCTCCGCCACCCCAACATCCCATATTCTAGTCCACATTGCATTATTCATCTTTTACAGAAATTGAATATTGGCAAGTCACCAATTTGAACAATTCTTTCCCTAATCCAAAAAAGTTAATATTTTTATGACCTTTACATGAACAATTTTTTATGATGCTTGCATGATCAATTTTTAAGAGTTTTTACGTCCACTATCAAAACTCTGAGGGGTGTATTGTTGGAACTGTCATCATTATGTGACCTGAGTGGCGTTCACGTACAGTGTAACATTAGATGTAAACTTTCGTGTTGTTGGAACTGTCATCATTATCTGACCTGAGTGGCCTTCACGTATAGTGTAACATTTTGATGTGCACTTTCGTGCCCCTATTATCTTGATAACCGATCTGTAAATAGTATTCACTTTTTAACTTTGATGACTAGTTTACTTATTCATTCTACTCACTCGACTGCGGACGCACGTCTGACTAACGTGTACTTTCCAATAAACATCCTTTCGTCTCGCACGGTGTTCTGAATTAACCGTAGTCAGGTCGGTTCCGAGTCAACTTAATTGTGGTGGATAATCCAACCTTATAATCCCTGCCAATCCACTAAAATAGCTGTAAATCTGCACCGATTTCTGATGCATTCCTGCTACAGGGACAACGTTATTTCTCATGCAATTGTTAGATAAATCCGTGTTACGTTATTTTTTCCAGTCAGTTTAGTACTGTCGTTGAATGAAATATCAAATTTGGAATCATTTGAAGATTGTAGTGACATTTCAGTGACTTGAGACACGAAATTTATTGAATCCAATAAACTTAAAACGTTATGAAACGTCATGAAGACGAAAGATGTCAGTTTAGTTTCGTAATACGTATATTCCCTGCCGCAACATTCTGCAGCTGGTTTAATACCAGACCATTCATGCCATTGATTCTGAAGGAAAGGATACCCGTCCTCACCCAATCCAAGGTGGTATATTCATTTTCCTGCACGCCTAGTCGCCTTTTTGAAGCTGGATGTCTAAATTCTTGATAAAATGAATCATCGAGTGAGCCAGATGGCGCGAGACTTGAGGCTTCTACCTTACGAAGCACGAATGAAGGCAGTTGATTCACTGGAGTTCATTCGTAATAGGGTATGTGGAGACCTTTTTCTCACTTATGTTATCCTAGCTGATCCTCAACACCCATTCACATTATTGTTCTCAGGTAAAGATTCATTAACTAACATGTGTCGCACCATATCCCTTCTTGTACCTCATACAGGATTGTGCTGCCGAGGTACTATTTTCTGTTTGAGTTTGTTCCCTATAGAAAAATCTACCGGAATATATACGGTATTCTTCAAATAAACGTGCATTCAAACAGCACTCACAGACGTAGATCAAAAGCCTAACGAACGTCAAACATACATAATAATGTGAACCAAATTGTAAGGTGGACCTCACATATGTGTTAGTGCCCTAATAGTCTATACTGACTTTTTTTTTCTCATAAAAATCACTTGATGGTACTTGCAAATTTAATTGCTATTTATGCAATGGAATTATGGATGAATACTTTGTTCTAGTGTTTGGCAAATCACATGCACGCAAATATTGCCTCAAACTTTGCCTTCCCTCGTGTTATCATGCGTTAACAATGACATTCCATACAGGATTTGTTTTCTCCAGGCCATCATTTTGTCTTCATTTAAACACCTTCCAAGCGTCTTAATTATCAGTGGCAGCACTGAATATAACGACAAAATGTTTGTTCATCACCGCATTGTACGATCCTCGCAAAGTCCTGTTCACTAATGTACCAGATCACCTTCTGAACTTCTGTGCCCAACTGAATTATTCTGCGTTTATGGTTGTCTCTCCCGTTGGCTGTCCATGGTGTATGTGTATGAAATTTTGCAATCCATTCATGCTTCAGCAAGCATTTCAAAGGAGATAGATACTGTATGTTTGAACTCCATTCGTAATATAACTAGAAGTATTCAATTTGAATTAATTCTGTGCAAATAATACCTCATTCATTCAAGCAAGGCTGCAATGACATCGAATAGTCAGCAGATGCAATGCCCCTTGTTACGATTCGCGTGTAATATTATTGTTGCAACTGTATTGCTCCTCTAAAATGCATCATTAACCTAAACTCATAAAACACAAAAGTCAAATACATACCATTCAATTGAAAAACATCGTTATAGTATGCATACTACATTGCAATATAAGTAGTTGAACATTTGTCGGTATTAATTACTACTAATTCATAATTCATAATTCATAATTTATTGGTATAAAAGGTGAATAACTTTACGAGAACCATTGGGTGCGTGTATACAAGATAGTCAGTATCGAGCAATAAATTAATAGCATGCATGCGATGTTCACAATAAGTCTATTATGTATCAATATGTTGTTTTGAGATTTCGTGTACTTTTCATGTATGTATGTAAGTGCTGTTTGAATGTATTTTCATTTGAAGCACAAAAAATGTATTCCGGTAGATTGTTCCACACAAAAACAAACACGAACGGAGAAAAAGTGTCGCTGTCAGTTCAATCTTGTATGAGGTACAACGAGGGATCTAGAGTGACACATTGTAGTTTGTGCTTCTCTGTGTGAGAACAATGACGCGAGTGGATGTTGAGGATCAGCTAGGATACGGGAAGCGAGAACAAGGTCTGCCAATATCCCATGCTGGTTGAAATCCGGTATATCCGCTGCCTTCATTCGTGCTTCGTAAGCTAGATGCTTCAGTTCTCGTATCATCTTGGTAGCTCAACGATTGATTTTGTCAAGAAGCTCGACATCCTTCTTCAACCATGTAGACCAAACCAGGATAGCGTAATTCACCGAAGGTTTCACATATGTATTCATTATCCTGGGGAAGGTATGAATAATAAACTTGGAGAAAATTCGCCTGAGTATTGCTAACACTTGCGATACAAGTTTGTAAACTATTTCACAATGACGAGATGATTTGATTTCACTGCTTACCCATACACCAAGATCCTTTTCCGCTGCTACCCACTGCAGTTGGTGCGCACCGAGAAAGTAGTGGAAGTTGAATGTTTTTCCAATATTCAGCATCTTACACTTCTCGAAGTTGAAGGGTAACTGGTTTTTCAAGGACCACTGTTGTAGTTGGTCGAGGTCTTTTTGAAGCAGTAGACAATCATCGGTATTTCGGATTTTCACCCATGCCTCGATATCATCTGCGAACATTGTGATTTTACAACGAAGCAGCTATGGTAAATCATTCATATAAACGAGGAATAATATTGGACCCAACACTGATCCTTGTGGTACCCCACTTATAACTGATATTTGTTTCGAGATGGCTCCATCCACTCGCACTCTTGTGTACCGTTCATATAGGTAGCTAGAAATCCAGTTAAGCAAGCTTCCACCAATAACAATGCTCTCCAGTTTATGAAGTAGGAGCATCTGATTTATGCGATCGAATGCTTTGGACATGTCGAGGCAACTGGCGTGAACATTACTGCCATCGTTTGCAGTTTTGGTCCAATCGTCTATCGTTACCAGAAGATTCGTGAAGCATGAATATTTCCGTCGGACCTAGTTAGACTTTCAAGCAGTACGTGATTAACCGGCCGAATATTGGTGCATATTGAAGGACACGCATTGCTGTCGCTATCCGGACTTTCGAGGTTCAAACGATCGTCCCGAGGAAGGGGAATAATGCTACATAAGCACTAGTATTCCTTATGGGGTGCTATATTTATCGAATATCGGAAAACCTTGTTTCGGATCACAAAACAATCTGAGCTGATACCCGTTGAATAAATTGATGGAACAGAGAATGAAGTTCGTACGCCTTCAAATTAACGCAGATCTATAAATGACAAGCGAGATAAAAATCTTTGTATATTGGTTTAAATGTCTTACATAAAGCTGCTTTCCGTGCAAGCTTGACGATTGGATGTATTAATTTACTGCATTTCGTATATGTGTTACGCTCAGATACGCTTCACATTTTCATGGGCTAAAGAAAGGAACATGCCCGTGCAATACAAGACCGGTGGTGTGTAGCTGGTCGGATCTGGCTGAATTTCCACGCACATGCTCAAAATCATTGCGATTGTCGGTTTCAAGTGAATTTGGTGAATAATTAATACGTCCTATCTATATTCTTTGCATATACATTCTTTCCCAATATGATCCAACAAATCGGTCATTATCTGTAAAGTTATTTTTCAAAATGAGCAGAGGATGCTAATAATAGTAATTTCTCGTACGTAGCCCTACAAGCCAATAGTCAATTAACATTCAAATGTGACTTATATCTCGGTTGTGTTTAGTTGGTATAATCTGTAGTATGTCAATTTTGCGTAGACAGCTGGCAATTACCTAAATCCTTTCGTGTGTTCCAAAACGTTGCTCAAAGAACATTTGTTAACAGCTACTGTATATCTCCAGTGACATGTCAAGCTTGTTCAATACGCATTAGCTCCTAATTACTCATTGATTTGATCTAAACGAAGATCAAATTATCGTCATTTGTAGGCATTATGTAGGACCGTTGGAAAACTACAATAACTTATGGTGTATTTTTGTGTGAATGGTTCGGCGTTGGGTTGAATGAAGAAGAAAACTATGACCATGACACATTGAGTTTAATCTAAGAATATGCCTAATTGCATTACAGAAAACCGGATTAACGTTAGGTTTTATTGGCATAAGCCGTCAAACTTCAAATGTTCGTTCGTGCTTGAAGTGTACGGATAGCCACGTTCCGTTATCCACACTACTTCACCTGGATTATATCCTATCGACATTCAACCATAAAAGCAAATTCTCGATTCGAGCATTGAATCGGAACACTAACAAAGACTGAGAATTAGAATGTAGTTGTATATGGTTGTCTGTTGTTTGTATGCCAAATGTTGATGATTCATATATGACAATACACTAGGTAGTTTATGCATATTTTTTATCGACTAGACCGCATTCTGTTTTTCTTTCAAAGAATACGAAACTTAAATTGCAAATGTATATTTCAGTGTTTCAAGAAAGCACTTCAGTCAGCGATGCTTGAAAAACCGTAAAACTCGTCGCTGCATTATATTCAGGCGAAGGCTTCAGATGAATGTTAGTATTCCAATGAGCGAGTAGTAAGATACTCCTGGCTAAGCAAGATTCTTTGAGCAACCTGATGGAACACAGGACCGGTTTCTGGCTATTTGGCCTTCATCAACTGTGCGAACCAACCTGACATGCTACAGAATGCTTGCTAGCATGTACACCAAGTGCATCTGCCAAATACATAAGTCTCATTTCCAAGTCTAATTTTGATTCAGTTGTACAGCTACGTATAACATTTGAATAGGTTCGGCCTGTAGTCTGTACAATCGAATAGCGAGCGTTCCCTCATTCGGCCCTTCAAAGGTGTACTGCTATCGAATTCCTAAATACTTCCAAAGTTCTTTGTTTCATTTTGCGCTGAAAATTTTCGTTTTGTCATAGCAATATAGTCAAAATTCAAAACGATGTGAGACGTTTATTTAATTGTCTGCTTCCTATTATTTCCCTTAAGGTATGTAGGTGATTTTATGTCTATTTTTAAACATGTTTCGAGAAGTTTGATATTTTGAAAGGATCGATGCAATTTGTGCAAAATCATGTTCTTCCGCAACGGCTAAATGTTACTGAACCCTAAATTAAATATAGAAACTCGTCCTGCTACTGGGATTTTATGATAAATATTAAGCTAAACAATCCAAATGTTTTCATCTCCTTGTGGACGTGCGTGAATATGGCAGCGTAGATTTTCAATTGCTTCGACAACTCAGACGGATTATCATTTCGCACACGTGACTTTCTTTGAACGATTCAGTCGAAAATGTATCTAACAAGATTTTGGTTTTTTTACTGAAGCGGATTGATTGACAACATCTACTCATTGCTCGTGGACATGTTCGCCATAAGAATAGACTGAGAACAAAAGCTGTTACGTGAACCACGTTATTAAACAGCATCCGGACGCACCTTGGGGTGTAGTTACAGAATTCTATTTGCATGATAACCCTGTGCAAAATGTGTCTAATTGTTGTAAGCCTTGTAGGTCACAGGTAGTAGTAAAATATATAAACTTTAAAAAGACCATATTACATTAAAAATAAAAACCAAAATTATAGAATAACAAGAGACTCTCACAACAAAGAGTGAATATATAATCATGTTTCGAACATCCATAACTTGGTTGAGTTCAGACATTGTTTTACTATCCCAATGTTAACCTCATGCTTCAACTCGTCCATATCAAAGCACACAGATCAATAGCGTAATGATAAATCAGTTAATAAGTTAAGAACATTGCATCATAGAATTGGATTGCGGGCAAATATTCCTAAAGATCAGCGAACAATAATCTTAGAAATTGATAGAGATCAATCATTTGTAGATCGATTGCTTAAAGTAACATTTCCATTATTGGCTTTGATCCTATGAACGAACATGTGCATGAAATTTCTCGAGTTCCATTCACGTTAAAGTGAATGTAGAGGCTACAGCGCATTTCAAATTGGTTGAACACGAATCAACGTACAGCCAACATTATTGACGCTCTGATTTAAAGTAATTCGCACAATTGCAGGATTACATGTTAAACGATGAGAACACGAAGCTAATCCGAATTGTGAACAACATGCTTATTCCTTTTCTTGCGACCTGGTGCTCAGGTTCATACCTGGTTTAGCCAATCGATCTGATGACAAACATTTGACACCCTAGAATTTCAGACTTATACAGCGAGTGTATAAGTAAGTTCCAAATGCTCTGTGCTTATCTAGTTGTCGTTTAATTTTGTATTATTTATCTAACGTAGTTTTCGAATTTTCTCGTTCTTCCACTTTTCCTTATTAGAGCAAGAAACTACTTACACCTTATCGCATCTTTGAACAAGAATTCTATACGCCTTCTATCTGAATTTGATCGAGTGCCTTCTATTTTTTCCCTCCTTAATTCTTCCAAGAATCCAGAATTGTACATTCATAGTTTCATAGTTTCACAGTGTGATAGAGAGCAGGATGCAGGATCCTTTTGTGAGCTCTTTCGCTTCCGAAACTTGGCGGGGACGTCAGGGCTGGTAGTGACCTCTTCGAAGTGCGAGGTCATTGCAATGACGACAGTACTTTCCTGAGCAACCCAAAAATGCATCTGGCAGCTGCCTAAAGCTCTTTTCCGTCTTGTCGTTGACCACTGATGCAGGGAGCCTAATTCAGTCGTTTACTACTCGGGTGGAGTGTGTAAGAACACTATTCACCTGTGTCGTTGCTTGTTTGAACAGTTTCAGACGGTGCCCCTTGGTCAAGTATTGTTTGTTTAGCAAGAACATGCTTTTAAGGTCTTATCCAAGTTCAGTGTTGAGTATTCGTCTGGTGAAGATCAGGTTCCCACGAAGCATTCGGTAAATTATGCGGAATAGACCGTGGGGCTGGAGACGATTATCAAACGATAAATCTCTGATAGCTAAGACAGTCTCAGAACATCCCCTCCGTACTTTATCGGTGAGGCCGCACTCTAATTTTGATTGTGGACAAGCGATAGGTTGTTCATAATAAAAAACCGGACGGATGTGAGACGTAACAGAAGTTTGAATATTTCCGAGATCATTCAAACAAACGATCTCTTGAGTAAGCAGAACATCATGTAGGCGGAAGCCACATTTCTGGTTGTGTCAGAAATAGATTTGAGGTCGTGCGGGTTCACAAATCCTAGGAACTTTTCGACACTGGTGTTTCTCAGCAGGTAACCCTAAATGTGATAGGTCCTAAATGGAACTTTGGACCCGATTTTAGAACACAGCATTTACCTCTATTGACCAATCTTCCAACGCATCCAAAATGTTTTGCATGTTGTCGGTGTCTTCAGTGCTAGTCAATTCAGACCAGGTCTTGAGATCGTCGGTATACAGCAGGCAATCAGCGCCCAAAGCAAGCGGAAGATCATTAATGAAAACTTTGAGCAGCTCTGGGCCGAGAGTAGACTTCTGAGGGACTCCACTGGTCATGGAGACTAATATGGAGAGAGCATCGTTCACCATCACTTGCAGGGATCGATCGATTAGGAAGTCAGCGATCCAGGAAAGAAGGTTTGTCCTGTCCGATATCGACGTAACCTGAGAAGAAGCGGATGTTGAGGAATTTGATCAAACGCTTTGCTGAAGTCCAAGTGGACCAAGTCGAGTCGCTTACCAGAATCTACTGCCTCCGTCCATTTCTCTCTTGCAACTAGACGATTCGAGGTGCATGATCGGATCTTTTGGAAAATAAGTTAACAAGCAATCATGGAGTTAAGATTTTCTAGGTGTACTTGGATAGCTATTGATCGCCTTCTGCATGATCTTGTCTTAGATTGGCGTTAGACATATATGTCTCTAATTGTCTCATCTCTTGGAAACGGTTTGACATGTCCGAACTTGCTGGCTGACGGTAGACATTCACTCACTTTGAACGCGCTTATATTGTTCGTTCGGCTGTGTCGCGGCAAAACCCTAAGTGTTCTTGAAAATAGTCGATTTTCCTCATGCTGGGTACGGAAGTTTTTCGAGCGACAATTAAATGCAGCTCAATGCCGATGATGGCTCCAGTTGATTGCAGCTGCGTATATTAACGATCACTTATGCTTAAGCATAAATGAACGCATGACATGAATACAAAATTTGTTAATTTAGTTTCTTGGGATCTGTATTTAGGATCTAGAAGATTATCCCTTTCTTTTACAGCTCCTGTTTTCGGGATTTCATCGTTTTTAATGTGTAGTTCCAATTCGTTGGTGTTCAAAATCACGTGAACCTGTTATAAGGCACCTGAAACGAGTGTTGTTGTCAGCAACCAACAGTCACGAGAGACTATGGTGCTTGTCACTCCGCTTTGTCTTATTTAATTTTCTTTTGGATTATAAATAGTCTCTAAATTTTCTAACTTTTTCTATTTCTGTTTATGTTCGTCTGATTTTGTTTTATTTTTTCTTCTTCTCAACTATTTTAAGCTTTGATTTCGTTTATATATTTTTGTGAACAAATGATAGCGTTTGTCGTTTCATTAAATTTGTTATTAGCACTTTTATCCTTATTATCGTTATCATTAATATAAACATTATTTTATGATGTTATTTTTGTTATTCTTTTAGTTTTCTAATTCCATCATCTCAAATTGTTTATCCCATAACGATTTTTTCATTTAATATTTTCTCTAACGTTTATGCTTTATTCAATGCATCATCGTCTGTAACTATAGAGGGCTATACTAGACAACCATGTTTTACCAGAGCCGCTACAGACAACGGACGCTCGATTTTCAGAACGCATGTTATTTTCGTTTTTCTACTTATCTCGCGACTTTATGTGGTCTTGGTCTATTCTTTCCGCTGTTGCATTTATGATACTCCGCCAGTTGCTGCGATCCGCTGCACGTTCTTCCCAGATCACTAGGTTGATTTCTACGCATGAATATCTAGTCATTATCTTACTCGGGTATGTTCAGGATAAGTTATAAATTGCGTCTCAATCTTAGCTACTATATAGATCTAAAGATGAGAAATATCATACTACTAAAAAGATTGATTATTTTTATCAGATTTAAAAGTACTGCACTGCGCTGCTTATACTCAATGTTTTGGTATATGAAGAATTATACGTCCTCGTCGACGCTTCTAAGGGCTGTGCTGAAAATCCGGAATTGCTGCGTGATTGAAATTCAGGGACACTCAAAATTTCTGATGACTGCCTATTCCTCACCGACTCTCATGTCGTGACGGTTGATATGCGACGTAATGCTTCAGGAGCTCATGATCACTACCAGAACCTGCGGCTTCGCAGCTGTTACAGACAGCAATTGCTTGCATCCATTCCCGGACCGATAGAGCCCGTTAGCCTCTTTAGGCAGGTCTATCTAGGACAAGACAAAGTCCGAAATCATATGCTCCCATGCTGACGGGTTTCAGGTCTGCTGCCTTGCAGATTGCTTCGGGAGAAGTAAAGGCTATGGAAGTAAATCCAGACAGAAAATCGGGAGTGGAGTCCCTTAGACGTCTGGAATATAAACTCTTTCTTTCTTTCGGTAACTTCCGCAGTTAAGCTGATGCCAAATATATTGAAATGCTTTCCTTTGGATTCCATCAGGGATACCGATATAGGAGTGCTGGAGTTTTGGGGAATCCCAGGTTCTCCATATCCACTGACCTAGCAGTCAGTCACATGAAACTAGTAACCGGAAAATATTTGAGCATGTGCAAGAAAAGCCACTAAAATTCGACGACCTATATACCCTCAGTCTTGTAATGCACCGGGTTTACTGGCTTATTTATTGCTGTAGCCATTGAAACTAACTAGCTTTTGTGTCGTTTTATCTGATCCTTGATTCACGTCTAGATGCGGTTTGGTAGAGCAATCGATCCAGATATCATACTGGCACTGAGACTAGCACCACATCATATATATCGAACAACATTACATGCAATTCAATTCATTTGGCGTTTATGGTTCTCCGTTAATTTCGAAGGTTCACGTAATTCCCTCATTTTCCTTCATTAAATTCAAATGAGACAGTTCTGGATTGTTTAATATGAAACAAGTTTGTCCAATGTTTGATGAATATAGCGTTTCATTTGAATTCGGATGACATGATGTAGAAATTGCAGGCACAGACTTTTCACTGTCATTTTTTATACTACCGCACCCTGACTTTATCCTTCAAGCTCCTCGCGCACGTGTAGTGGTTAATTATATTGAATTGTGCGCACTGAGTTAAAAAAATGAAATGAAATCTACTGAAATGAATCTACTGGGTTCATTTCATTTAACTTCAAAACAAGGAGTCATTATGAAATGCAATATACCACTGCAAGTAATTCAAGGTTATCCATATGGAATATGGCGAAATTGTGACTTATTAATGCAGCACAATGATAGAGACGGAGTAGAATGAATTTACTTTACACGGCAGTTTCTAAATTCACATGAATTATACGCTCTCTTGGAAGGTATTGATCATGAAGATTGAAATTGGTCTGCATTATTTCACTCGTTATATCCAGCAGAGTGAGTGGCTTTTTAAACAATATATAGTTAAACAAATGAATTAGGGTTCACACCAGAGATGTCTGAATTGGTGTTGGTATGCACAAATGCAAGATTCCGTCGTTCGCTTTTAAGATACGGACGTGTGATAATAAATAGCGTGGATTGAGTGTTTGATTGAGTTTTTGCTTGTTTTATTTACTGTGTCGATATACCAGAATTGTGGCTACCACCGCTGTGCCGATTGATGCAACCGCATTTGAATTGCATTTGAACACATGGGTACAAATGTGCTGAATTATATTACACGTTCACCGTGAATTATAATGACGTTCTGAATTTACCGAAATTTGTTATATATTTTTGTTTTAGGTAACAGCAAAATTTGATGGCACTTATGAATATTAGAAATTCTAGACATCCTGAAGTCACATACGTGCATGATACAGACCGTTGAATCAAATAGAACTACTGTAATAACCGGTAGCAAGAATATAAGACGAGGATCAAACCAGTAAATAGGCGCTGATTTGTTCAGCTAATGTTGCTGACTTCTCATCATGCTTCAGATCGTATTCAGATATTATTATTATTACTTTTACTAAGGATGTAGTAGATTTATTAATAGTTAATTGTTCGTTAAGCTGTCGATAAATTGCAAATTTAGTCATTTTGGACATCATCCCATTGGGAAAAAATAAAACAACATTACTATTATTATTATATACAAATACATTGTTCGATAAACATAAATTTGTGCTTCCAACAATGTATGTTGCTATCTCAGATTGTTGCTTGTTCTTCGGTGCGGTCTTTGATTCAGAAATACATCAAAAATCCATGTAGGTTACATGTCATCTCGATGAGGGAGCGGTGTTGAACAGGAGTATATAGTTGTCTTGAGTAAACAACTAATGTATGGTGTCAAGGACAGTGGATAAAACCAAGATGGATAAACACTCTACTTACTGAAAATTCACCCCGTGAGATTTAAAGAAATTATTATTATTATTATTATTATTATTATTATTATTATTATTATTATTATTATTATTATTATTATTATTATATTATTATTATTATTATTATTATTATTATTATTATTATTATTATTATTATTATTATTATTATTATTGAAACTATGCAGACGGCAAATTATATCTCTGTTTATCTTTTTCATTCATCTACGCTCGCGACCGTCGTCAAGTCGTCAACGAAAGTAGTCAGCGATAATGTTGTACATTACTTACCACAGGTCTATTTGAAGACATCAGACAACTCAGCTTCAACTTGCGTGTCTATATCGTGAGAGGTTGGTGAGTCTAACTGTTGGTATCCTGGCTGTACTTATTACAGTTACACTTCTATTACAGACCTTCGAAGATCTGTTGTTATTTAATAGATAATGTACATTTATTTCTGTCTTCCGTTTTCCAAATGAAACGTTCATCATATTCCATTCATCGCTTTGGTTTCTGACGACAGTGTGTCTGTATGAAAAATGTGCAATCCATTCATGTTTCGTCAATCGATTCGAATAAAATCGGTGTTGAATATTCATACTCCAAAAAAGTCCACACTGCTGTATTATTCAAGTTGAATTGATTTTGTGCAAGTATTGACTTATTCACCCAAATCACGCTGCAATGACGTCAACTACTCAGGCGAATGAACTGGCCGTTGTTAGAATTTCACACTCCAAACGTAACGTTGTTGGTCATAAATAATGCAAAAATGGTACAAATATCACCCACAGAAGTACGAAGGCGAGATGTATACAAAAACACTCTTGTGAATTCAACATTATTACAACATGCAGATATATATTACACCAGAAGCGAGTGGAAATTAAAGAAATGGAGTTCGTGGTAAATGCCAACCCAGAAAAAACAATTAAGACGTTGTACATGAAATACGTCAGTCGGCGGATTCCACATTCGGAATAAATGCATTCCTCACTGATAGTTACACTGATCCTATAACCGAAAATCGCCCGCTTTTACGTCTGAAGTCATGTACTGAAGGATAATTGGTCTTTTCGTTCTATTGCTTTGTGTAGATGAACGTGCGGATTCGAGGGTCCAATTTGGCGTGTAAGCGTTTGTTCTATTTTCCGGATAGCAAAATTGAAATTATTTCCTCCTGGCTAGCGACCAGTGCTGCCTAACCGCTTAAATTGAATGTTAAAATACGAGTTCTCCTGTAGTCTGTATACTTCGAGATACTCGGGTAGTATCGCTCTACCGAGCTCTGCATGTTCGACGACCTGCAAATGCAGCCTCCATTCGTCATCGGATGACATAGTGGGATGAGGTGGTAAAGACCTGTTTGCGTACTGAAACTGATCCGATCCAGTGGAAACGCTGAACCTTGAGTATACACTTAGTATCAAATTTCTAATAGTTGACATTCTCCCAATTCACCTGTATTTGTCTGCAACGGTTGTACAATCGAATATTTCGTTTCGGGGCGATATAAAGAGAGCATTCGAACAACAAGGTCTGAATTATGATATATGATACAAAAAATTCACCGAAAAACAACATTTCATCTCCGGATTTCAGGGTGAATGAGAACACGCATACTAACACACAATTTAAACGGTTGAGCACAACCAATAACTATCTTCGTGGCAACAATTTAACTCTTGCAACTCAGAAAATAGCTCCAACGCGTACCCACTAATTTCGAGCCTCGATGTCGCATGTCCATCTCAACAAGTCCATACAACGGAAAAACCACTAAATCTGCTGTAGATAACAGGAGACGTGGGAATGCGGATTTTCGTTTCTATGATGAACGTAACATTCGGGGATGTACGCAATTTTTTGATTGTAGAACTGACTGTCTGACGTATATTTTGTACACAGTCTGTATTCTTTCTCTGGGATGCCATTAACCGCGAAGTTCGTTTGCTTAGTTTTTTCTCACTTCCGTTGTGATATATTGCTGCATACTGCGACGATGTTTAATTCAGAAGAGTGTTTTATGTATGTTTCGACTTTCGTGCTTCAGTGAAGAGTTTTTACTATTTTGACATTCACTATGTGCAGGAACGTTACATTAGGATTGTGAAATTTCAAAAACAACACCAAGGAATTCTCTGAATCATGCACCTTTAACACGCGTTGACCACAAGCTATTGAATAGCTGTAAATCTGCACCGATTTCTGATGCACACATGCGGCAGGGACAACGTTATTTCTCGTGCAACTATTAGATAAAGCCGGGTTACGTTATTTTTCCAGTCAGTTTAGTACTGTCTTTGAATGAAATATCAAATTTGGAATCATTTGAAGATTGTAGTGACATTTCAGTGACTTGAAATACGAAATTTATTGAATCCAATCTACTTAAAAACGTTATGAAACGTCATGGAGACAAAATATGTTAGTTTAGTTTCGACGGACATTCCCTGCCGCAACAGTCCTGCAGCTGGTTTACTACCAGACCATTGATACCATTGAATCTCAAGGAAAGGATACCCGTCATCGACCAATCCAAAGTGATATATTCATTTTCCTACACGCTTAGTCGCCTTTTTTGAAGCTGGATGTCGAAATTCTTGATGAAATGAATCATCGAGTGAGCCAGAGGGCACGAGACTTGAGGAATCTACCTTACGAAGCACGAATGAAGGGAGTTGATACACTGGAGTTCATTCGTCATAGGGTATGTGCAGAGCTTGTTCTCACTTATCTTATCCTAGCTGATCCTCAACACACATTCACATCATTGTTCTTAGGTAAACCATCATAAACTAACATGATCCCTCGTTGTACCTCATACAGGTTTGTATTGTCGCGGCACTAGTTTCCTTTTGAGTTTGTTCTGCATTGAAAAATCTATCGGAATATATCCGGTAGTCTTCAATTGAACGTGCATTCAAACAGACGTTCATCAAAAGCCCACCGAATCTCAAATATACATAATAATGCAAACCAGATTGTAAGGTGGACCTCACATATGTGCTAGTGCCCCATTACTCTATACTGAATTTTTTACATAAACATCACCTGATGGTTCTTGCGAAGTTAATCGCTATTTATGCAATGGAATTATGGATGATTAATTTGTTCTAGTGTTTGGCTTTTTTTGATAATCGATCGATATCATCAAATTATTGTTTGTTTAGATCTTTGCTGATGAATTATGCTAGATTTCGAACAATCGAGCTTTCGATGCAGACATGCCCATAATTTCATTTGCCCTTAGATCAAATCAAGCAGAATGTAAATCTAGTTAGATTACGTTGATGAGGTTTCTTTGCATTTTATCGATCGTGCGCGTCATAGCGGATCGTGAGTACAGCTCATATTAACGGAACTCTAGCGAGACGAATATACTCGATGCTGGCAGGTTTTGCTCACGTTCAGTCGATCAGCAATAACATAGTTTTTTTTATTATTTGTACCACTGAACTTACAGAAGTTTCTTATTGCAAAGTTTCTTGGCAACAATTGAATTCGTTTAGAAAATCCAAAGAACACCGACATTGGTTTCACAAATTTTTTTCGGTATGACTGTGCATACCTGCGATATACGACTGAGTATTTCCTTCAATGGTATTTATATGCTGACTAGCTGAGAAAAGAGACCCGATGTTCATTGATTAATCGAATAAGAAACAATTAATTGGGCTTAACACACATACTCATGAAAGTTAGTGCGAATCGACATATGCATATAAGTCAACTCGATTTGTCCGAGGATATTTGTATTGACTGGTAAGGGTGATTTGTTGATTATCTACTTGGCACATTGGACCTTGACAGTTTGCAAGATCGAGCCTAAAATGCTACTGAATGTTTCATAACAATTATGATAAGGACGCTCATATGAAGCAAAAGACTCACGTGAATATGAATTCGTAATTAGAACATATGGAACACTGAGTGATGTTACTTTCTACTGTTTTTTACTGGACAGTTCAGAAATATATTGCAGATTGCAAAAAAATGCTTCCAGAATGTTGGAAGAAGGGACATTTCTCAATCACAATTGATAATAATTGAGATATTTTGATTCTGTGTCAAAATCCTGTCGTAGATGGAGAGAGTCCTGTGGACAGGACAATATCGGTGTTAAGATGCAAATTAATGTGCGCGCGCAAACGCCAACTAGTGTTGAACCTTAACTTAACTATGCAAGTACGTCACGTTCGGTAACGTGTTACTTGGAGTTTCTAACATGTTTTAGGCTAATTAATTCTACAAAGTATTGACTCGATTGACGTAGTAAGAATGCAATCCTGTGTAACGGAGCTCCGCCTACAGCCGTTTGTTGGCCCTCATAATTGAGGGACCATACTGTTTGTGGATATATTACTTTAATATAGAGGACAAGAAAACCATTTGCACATCAATTCTAATTATTATGAACAATAATAAAAATGCACAATGTCGGTCCAAACATTTCTCTGGATATCTAAAGGTGCATACTGCAGATCAAATGCTTATATGGAAAGTAGGGGGTGAGATAAACATGAACAGAATAAATGGCAACCACACACAAAGCTAATAAAATCAAAGTTCACCAGTTCAATGACAGTGTTATATAAAGGTCTTTGATTACACATAACTCTTTCGGCTCCAGGTAAAACTGTGGAATGTCGATGTCGGAGATGATGTCAGCATCTCTTAAAAATAACAGCTTTAATTATTATTTTTTTCTATAGCCGCGAAGCGTCGGAGTATCATTCCACACGCATCAATTGTCTTGAACGATTTTATTCAATTGTTTAGCCAAAAGGTTTTTTACGGGAGTGCATTGGTTGGCAACATCTACTCATTGGTCGTGAACATGTTCGCTTTAAGAATAGACCAAGAACAAACGTAGTCATGTAAACCATGGTATAGAACAGCAACCGGAAGAAGCTGTCGTCTAAGACTGTTGCAGATCTAAATTGAATGTTACAACCTCTTCCGTTAATACTTTGCGGATGAAAGTTTGTGTGTGAAATCGAACTCCAGTCTGCACGAATGAACGTTTGCAATTCAGATTGAGATAATCGACAGACTTGGCAGCTGTGTTATCATGGCAACGATTACAAACAAAGCCTTTGCTTCCTCCCAAGCTGCCAACCCTAACAATTTGCTGATATATGAAGTGTGTGAACGTGTGTGCATAAGTAATTCAGTGCTCACAATGCACGTGAAGCGCATGCATTCAGATGTCATTCCGCCTGCCCCATCTGTTATCCCACCTCAATTGCCACATGTTCGCAATATATATGCTTCGTCATTTGGTTGGTCTCACTCAATATCGTAGGCATGGCCATCCTGAGTATAATGCTTCAAGTTATCAATCAGGTACGCCGAGCACCGCGCTCGGCTCCAGTGATGCCTGAAGTCGTAGATGTTCAACGACTTCCTGTGGCAGATAGCCATCCACAAATTATGACGGATGATACTTTTCTAACGAACTCAAATGATAAAAGTAAAAGCCTTGATGAACCGATAGATATCTATTTCGAACAGCCGTTTTCATGGTTCGTTCTGATTCAACAACGTTCAAATGAATAAGTGTTTGTTCACGTGAAATGTCGATTGAAATCATTGATTGAAATTCAAATGATTAACAAAGTAAGGAAGACACACAAGTATATGTAAGAAAGGTTAAAACTTGATAATGTTGTAGATCCAGGGATGAAGTATAAAGCTAAATAAAAATAAAAACAAACATAGTGATGCTCATAAGCATCAGGTCCATGGAACTTTCAAATGATAATCCAAGTATTTTTGCACGTTATTGCAGGGATTGTAAACCCTAATAGCTACAGCTTCAAGAAATCTCAATAAACGTCTATCTCTTCGAGTTGCACAAGATTTGAAATGAAGTTTCTTTACAGCATGGACGCCCAGTGTCTAGTATGTGAGAAGTTACACTACTTCTTGGGGTTTTATCTGCTGAAAAAAACAACCATTTGGGCAGATGTTCTTTTACTCTCTCTTCAAGACGTCTTTCTGTGCGACCAATGTACTGCGGAATTGACAATCTACGTATCCGATCAAAGAGGTTTCGAACAACGATTCTCTTGGCTGCTATTGGGACAAAACTGTGAAAATTTGTGTATTGCCCCGTCCAAGTTGATTTATGATGAATTTTAGTGCTAATAGAACCATCAACATTCCGTATAACCTTAATGCCCAAGAAAGGCAAACAGTTGTTTTCATCCTCTTCGATTGTGAACTTCAAGGCTGGGTGACAATTTTGAAGAGACGCAAGTAGCTGTCTTTTGCTGATCTTCCTCTTGCTAATGACGAAAGTGTCATCGACGTATCGAACATATAGTTGGAATTCATCAATCAAATCTGTCAACTCCGTTTCTTCCATTATAGCCATAAAAACGGCGGATAATAATGTACCAAGGGAGATCCCATGGCTACAGCATCGTGTAGCAAATAAACAACACCATCAAATAAGAAAGGAATATTTAACATACATTTCAGAATTACATTAAATTACATTCGAATTACTTTGGTGCAAATGTTACCTTATTCATTCAAGTAATGCTGCGATAACATCGACTACACAGCACAAAAAATGCGCCTTGTTACAATTTGCGTACGATGTTTAGAATATTATTCCCACAGATTATTTTTCCTCCAAGTGGCGTCATTACCGTTAACTAATCGAAAATATGCCAAATATATACCGTTCAATTTGAAAATATCGCTACAGTATGCGCTATAGTGAGGCATGTTAAGTAGTTGAAAAGTTGTCCTTATTAGCTACCAATGGTTTCAAGGCATTTACGATAACGAATCGATCATACATAAAATTTTCAATGATATGACCTGAAAAAGTATTTGAACATCTAACTTCTCATCACCTGAGGGTTTTACTGAGGATATTCTTTAACTTCCTAAAAATCGACGTTTCGACTAATGGGCAAAGTAAACTTATCACCATATACCCTTCAGTGTCTCAAAAATTCAGTTTATCCTGACAGCGTTCCAATCTGTGGACTCGTTAAAGAAATAGATTTCATTGCCAGTCCGCATCCAATTGAGCCTATTCATGCTCCTGTAAGTTGATCATCCAGTTTTTTTCTCTTCTTGTCTTTGAACGCACTCACCGTTCCTTGAATGGTGGTTTTCCATGCGGTAGCGCAGTTATTTATAAGACCGTATAGTTGTAGCATCTACCTTACAGCCGTGGCGATAATCAGTTCTTGATTGTCCATATGTCCCTAGACTTAATAAGAGACACATTCATTCAGGTTGCAGTCCGTCTAGGTATCAAAATGTCTTGTCAGGCTTTATCTTTGACAGCCTTTATAATCTTCGTTAATCCTGTAAACGGAGATTAAGCTTCACAGTCGAAAAGAAGAACTGAAATAACTAGCAACTTGCAACGCTTGTATTTTGTTTCGAAAGAAATTTTATAGCCCATAACCTGTCCAGCCTAGCAGGCACTAAGTTTGCTTGGATTATTCGAATAGAAGTTTCGTCATTATTCGTAAATTCCTCGGTTGAGCGAGGTAATTAAAACATTCTACCTGCTGTTGAGCGTGATGTTGGCATTGGTGATGCCCCTGCTATTCATCATTACTTTCGACTATTCGGCACTTATTCTACATGTGGTAAATCTGCCGTTTTCATGGTCAATAAGTTCGTATACGTCATTGCTGATCCTCCCCAACATGTCGATTATGTCTGCGATTCGAAGGTTGTTTTTAAACCTTCTGCTGGTATAACTATATTTCTGCTCGCCCTTCTGAGATTTCTACATAATTCTCTCTCAAGATAAGTTGAGTAATTTAGGAGATATCGGGCAACCTTGTCTATTATCCACAATCGTTTCGGAACAATTTAACCGCGTGATTGTTCAGAAAGACCACACTGCTCACTTTATCATAGAGTGCATGTATTACTTTCAAAATAGTGAGATCGACGCTATGGCTTATGGTGCCAAACTCGATGAAAACTCTTCTTAAAGTCTTTGAAGTTGTGATAGAGTTCCTTTCAATGTTATAGAAACTACTACCCTATTCGACAGATTCACATTATACTACCGTTGAATATTTGCATAACCGTACTTCGCGTGGCCTAAAGTCTCCCAATTCTTCATCACATTAGTGCAAGATGTATTGCGCTTTCGCTGCTCGTCTTCCCATCCCAATACGAGTCGAGTTGTATTCGCTCCTATTATGTTTGCTGCAATGTTTCTGTGATTTTATTTGACGAGACAATATCTGCTATCTGAACTGATCACACTTTCAACGTAAGTAAAACTACTTAAGCTATCCGTTTCACCAAATTACACATGAAAATTCCACAGCTGTTGATATCAATCAAATATTAAAGTATATTGAAAGCACGTGGAATACAAAAAACGTATAAAGAGTGTGCTTGGTCCCGTTATTTATATGGTATTTATAATAAATTGGTTTTCCTGGTTTGAACATTTGGCTACCAAGACTAGGCTGTCAAGTTCTTTATATAAGATACCTGCGTAAAAATGTTATGCAAGCATGACACCAGGCTGTTATTTCATAACTTATTTAATTTATATCGATCAGTTTTGCGCACGAAAAGTGTACAATTTTTGTTCAGTCTCTTTCGCTCAGTGGACCGTTTGGTCGACACTCAGTTGTTGTGTTCTTCCGGTATCCATTTGGCACTCTACATTCCATTGATTAACTAGCTTATGTTTTGTACCGGTATGATATTAGCTGCTTGTCATACCTGATACAAATTTTGGTTTGTCTACACCTTACACAGATGAGTTCTTCCACTTGTTGAGTTTCCTCCTGCATAGCAATTAGGATTTGTGTTACATCTGCTTCTTCGTTCACGGTTGTCAAATGTTGGTGTGAACAGAAATACAATCTACATGCCGTATACTTTCAATAGAATCATGCAAATCTTGAATGGTGACCTTCCAATCTCAAAAAACAATACATTCAGCAAATGTGAAAATGATTAATCCGCGATTTCTTTTTCAAAGAACCAGTAGAAGTTCTTTTCATCTTGTTCACGGCTCCAATCAACCACAGTTTATAATATTATGGTTTATTTTTTAAGCACTTATAATTTGATTTTCCATTTAATTATTTTTTTCAAATTCAAAATTTTGTTAATATTTATATGGCAAGCAAAAAATTATCTACCAGTGCCATTATTACTAAAATTTGAACAAATAATTCAGTTCATTAGAATCGATGGCGCCTGAGTTCTGCTAGGTTACATTATCTAATCTATTGGCAAGAACATGAGCGCACTATCCACATAGCATCATTAGCTGGTGCATATTTTTTAATGAAATAAAACAACTTACTCATAAATAGTATCAAGCACTAATAGAAAGTTTGACCAAAATTCCCTAAAATAAAATCACATTTCAATAACATCATTTTCCATCACTTAGTTAAACAAAAAATTCACTTCTGTATTTTAATGCAGAGCACATCATTGTAAGCATAGAGTATGAAAGAATATGACCTGTTCTGCGCTTGTGAACGGTAATTCAATAGACACGTGAGAAAGATTCTATAACATTTCATTCATAGTTGCACCGTTCCTCTAGATTAAGAAAGAAGTAACCACAAATGATGATTTGAGTTCGACTTCGAATGTTTCAGAGACCTCGGTATCATAAATCTTGAAAGGTTTGTCGATTCCACAATAATAATAATAATAATAATAATAATAATAATAATAATAATAATAATAATAATAATAATAATAATAATAATAATAATAATAATAATAATAATAATAATAATAATAATAATAATAATAATAATAATAATAATAATAATAATAATAATAATAATTATAATAATAATCAATTAATTCGGTTTTTTACAACGATTTCTTAGTGTACATAACTTCATCACCGGATTATTGAAGAATATGAAAAGAAGGAAAAGAGCTTTTTTAAACTGAAATAGGATACGAATTAGTGCAGAATAAAATAAGAATGACATGCAAGCAGTTTACGACTTTGAAGATTCAATTTAATTGTTTTTTAAAAGAACTACATTTTTGCGGTTCAGAAAGATGTCGCGATAGAAAAGACAACAGTGAATTTTGAAATTTGTTGTCCAAGCAAACAAATACACCGCAGTGATTCCGGTGTCACGCTTGTTTAAACATGGCGTAAGGGAATTATGGGGGGCTGGGTAGAGTCTTTCAGGACATTCGCGGCCAAACGTTTGGAAGCCATGAAGTGCCGCTTCAGTAAAACGCTGATCAGTTCATCGTATGTTTATGCGACAGCATTTGGACAGCATCTTCACGATCCTTTGAAGCACAGAGAAGTCTTTTGAAATTAAATCAGGATAAAAAACTGAAGAACAGTTGAGAATAACGGGAAGTACACATGCGAAAATAAATTTACTGATGACATACGGAGCAACACCGAAAGTTGAAAGTCGGCGCACTACGCAGCATATCTCTCTTGTTTTCGTAAATAAGGATTTCATATAAGCTGACCACTTAAGATTGAAAGATAAATAAACTCCAAGGTATTTACAACTAGTGACCCTAAGAAGATTGGTGTCACATAAAGAAATAGGACAAGTCAAAACAACGGATGAAGATTTCAGTCGAAAATCCATTTCAAAACACTTATTCACATTGAGGCTTAATCTCAACCTGCTGATGTACCCTACAAAGCCATCGACGAACTTGCTGAAAGTAATCGAATTGTTACAAGCAGTAGAATGTAGATGGGTTACCATCACCTCATCAGCGAACTTGATAAGTAAGTTGCTCGGAGTTCCCCGGAGATCGTTCACATATATAGAGAAGATAAGCGGAGATAAAATAGCTACTTGAAGAACACCGCGTCGAAATGAAGTGGAGAGGGTTTACCGCTGATAGATGTGCATTGCTTACGATTTGATAAATAATCGTAGATCCAGGTAAGCAAGCTTGAATCTAAGCCAAGTTTAGTCAACTTTGCAAGAAGTATACTTCTATCAACCGTATTGAAGCCGCTGCTGAGTTCAAAGAAACAGGACTGAACATACTTTGATTTCATGTCAAGGAAAAGGGTATGCGTTAAATAAGCCAAGGCAATCACTCTTGTATGTGAAGTGGTACTTTCGTAAACAATTGACTTATACGTCGTAGCCCCAGTTTTTCTAACACCTTCAGAATGACCGAAGTGCATGCTCGGGGGCGATACCTGCAGAAATTTGGTTTGAGTACCGGTGTAATGCGAATATTTCTCCACGAATCTGCCAACCTGCCCTTGGAAAAGCTCATGTAGAAGAGGGTCGTAAGGGGTTTCGTCAACCAGAAAGCGCATTCCTTTACAACGAGCGGTGATACACCATCTAAGTTCCCAGATTTCACGCTTTTAACCAACCTCAACTCTGCGGTAACCTCTTGTTCAGTAAATGGTTAGAAGCATCCTGAAATAATGGACTTGGGAATGGTTAACTGTGTTGATATCACATCAATGAATGACTTATTCAGCTTTTCAACGTCCACCCCCTATCGACGACCTTCCTTCCAACACTGAGAAGCTTGATATTTTTCCAGAAATCCCGTGGTCCGGCATTACACACTAAAGAATCAGCATATAGTTTTTTTAGTCGTCCTATCTCAGTGGCAATCAACTTTGTGGTAGTTCTGATGACCTCTACATTACCTTCTTTGAAGCCACGTTCTTTCGTCCGACGCAGCTGTTTAAGAAATGGTGAGGAGAACCGATCAGGTTTAACAAAGAGGGTTTCTAAAGGGTAGCATACATAGTAACAAAATTGAATATAGCAAGATAGGGAGTCACAAAATGTAGAAACATCTGGATTAAAGAAAACATCAGTCACTTTCACTAATCATGTGCTTGAGCTTTTCTGTTTTCTTTGTATTTTGTATGCGTCTTCTTACTTTGTGGTAACGCGTCTTGTTGAATATAGAAATATTTGTCAACGATTAGACTTTAGGACATAACTTAGGAATACAATGATCAGAGGTAGAGAGAGAAGCGCATTTACGGAATGCAATAAGTTCAGGATTAGAAGTGAAAAAGTAATCTAACTGTCAATCGTTTCGTGTAGGTGATCTTACAAGATCAGTTAGATTCAGGGAATAAAGGAAAGAAAGGTTCGCTCGATTCATGTCCCCGCCAACAATCCTGAGAGAGTTATCAAAGAGAACAGATACGGCGGAAGTGAAAAAAATCAGCAAATGAATCTAGTTCAAATAAGGAACACGATGGAGTAATATATAAATTAACAACATATAAACAAGAAAAATTAGAAAAAAAAATTGGGATTGCACTTCAAAACTAGGCAAATAATGTTCGATTAAAGTGGCTAAAAATAATTTTGGAACTCTGACGCAAAATTGCCTGGATATACGTCAGTACACCTCCGCCAATTTTTTTGACACTTGTATTTCTGTCATAACGATAGCAGTTGAAATTGTCGATTTTAACCCTGATCGTTTCAACGTCAGTATTCAACCAGGATTCTTGCACCATTATAATGGAGGTATTTTTGTGAATATTTTGCTCCATCATCGAAGAAAGTTCGTCGATTTTGTTAGTGAGAGACCTGGCATTCAAACAAATAACAATTGCAAGTTGATGACTTTTACGATTCCGTTGAGCCACCTACCATCCTTCGCGGTGTTTTGACTTCATATACTGATGCATTTTTTTGGTCGCTTGGTTAAAAGCTTGAATTTCTCATCTATATCACGAGATAAGGTGGAATCAAAAGAATTTGCGACCATTTTTTTGCCAAGTATATCCATGCGATTGTAGGTAATCATAGTTGTGTTTATGTGAAATCCGGTGATAAAATTATGTTGTTCCAGATGACCTTGGATGTGGTGATGGCCGTTAAAGGCCCCGCGCCCCGAACCATTGTAGTTTTCATCTCTTAATGGTGACAAAAATTGGTTTGTGATGGTGCCTTTGCATTTGGCTTAAAGCGGTTCAGAATACGTGGAGCCATTACCTTGCTTGGATGACTAATAAGGCTGATGGTTCGGTAGCTTTCACACTTTCTCAAGTTTCCTTTTTCGGTAAGTGAATAATCCGTGATTTTGTCCGTTCCTCTGGCCACTTCTTGGTTGTCCACATGTTCTGGCACAATATTGTCAAGGCTTTAAGGGTTTCGTCGCGTCCGGCTTTCAACAGCTCAGCAGGAACATTGTCTATTCCTGGTGCTTTCCCGTTCTTCGTTATCGAAGGTGAGGTTCCTATGTGTAATGGTTGTGTCTGGCTTGAGTTCCTGGTTGTATAGATCTTCGCAGTATTCGGTCCATCTTTTGAGAATATTACCATTATTGTCCTCGATGAAGGAAGCTTGTGCGTCTCTTGATTTCGTGAGTGTCTTTAGCACGGCATGTGCTTTCTTGTTATTCCCCAATTTCATTTGTTTGTCAGTTTCCTAACATTTACGTTTAATCCATTGCTCTTTCGCTATTCTCATCTTTCTTCTAATATTTGCATGAGCCTGCTGTATTGACATATATTCCATTGGGTCTTGTGTTCCTGAGCATTTAGTTGACGCCACGTTTCACATAGGTCGAGCATCTCGGTGTTCATCCAGGTTTGTTTTTTTCCTGCGTTCCTTACCGAGTTGTTCCTCCAATATTGAATCCATTAAGCTTAAAGCTGCAAATAACCACCTATCGTAGCTTCGAACATATCAGCAAGATCAACATTCCTGTTAGGAATCCGCCAAATTTATGGCTAACTCATGTACACAAAATTGTTTAGGTTTAATAGTAGTAGAAGAATGAGAACAGCTATATGGAACCGTTTCATCATTCAATATTTCGAAGTAATACTGATGTCGAATTCAAAAAACACGCAGTCAATATTGATTGATTGCATACTCAAGATGGTAATGGATTGAGATACTATCAGAGTACAATGTCAACGGAACATTTAAGAACATTTCACCAAATGATAATATAACCATATTTCAAATAACTTATAATAATAATAATAATAATAATAATAATAATAATAATAATAATAATAATAATAAATTATTATTGATAATGATAATTATAATAATTATAACTATAATTATATTTATAATTATAAAGCTATATTATTCCTGAATGGGACGAATCTTCGGCAAATCACATGCAAGCAAATATTGCCGAAAACATTGTCTTCCCTCACGTTATCATCCATTAATTTTGACTTTCCATACAGGAGTTGTTATCCCCAGGCCATCATTTTTTCTTGATTGAAACACCTTTCATTCGTCTTTATTATCAGTGGCAGAACTAATTGTGAACGACAAAATGTTTGTTCATTGCATCATTGTACGATCCTCGAAAAGCCTGTTCACATGCGATTAATGTACCAGATCACCTTCTGAACTTCTGTGCCCAACTGAAATATTCTGCGTTTATGTTTGTCTCTCTTTTGGCTTTCCATGGTGTATGTGTATGAAATTTTGCAATCCGTTCAAGCAAGCATTTCAAAGGAGAATGATACTGTATGTTTACACTTTGGAAAAGTATTCTCCATTTGCAATATAACTCGAAGCATTAAATTTGAAAAAATTCTGTGCAAATGGTTCCTCAATCATTCAAGCAAAGCTGCAATGACATCGACTACTCAGCACATGCAATGCTCCATGTTACGATTCTGGTGGAATTTTATTGCTACAGCTTTCTTGCTCCTGTAAAATGCATCATCAACGTAAACTAATCAAACACAAAAGTCAAATACATTCCATTCATTTGAAAAACATCGTTACAGTACGCGCTACTGTATTGCAATATAAGTAGTTGAACATTTATCCGTATTAAATACTACTAGGTAGACTTTCAAGCAGTACGTGAGTAACCGGCCCAATATCGGTGCATATTGAAGGACACGCATTGCTGTCGCTATCCAGAGTACGAGGTTCAAACAATCGTCCCGAGGAAGGGGAATAATGCTACATAAGCACTAGTATTCCTTATGGGGTGCTATATTTATCGAATAACGGAAAACCTTGTTTCAGATCACAAAACAATCTGAGCTGATACCCGTTGAATAAATTGATGGAACAGAGAATGAAGTTCGTACGCATTCAAAATTAACGCAGATCTATAAATGACAAGCGAGATGAACATCCTTGTATGTTGCTTTAAATGTCTTATGTAAAGCTGCTTTCCAAGCAAGCTTGACGATCGGATGTAATAATTTACTGCATTTCCTATGTGTGTTACGCTCAGATATGCTACACATTTTCATGGGCTAAAGAAAGGAACAAGCCTGTGCAATACAGGACCAGTGGTGTGTAGCTGGTCGGATCTGGCTGAATTTCCACCCACATGCTCAAAATCATTGCGATAGTTGGTTTCAAGTGAAGTTGGTGATTAATTAATACTTCCTATCTATATAATTTCATATACACTCTTTCCCAATATGATCCAACAAATCGGTCATTATCTGTGAAGTTATTTTTGGAAATGAGCAGATGATGCAAATAATAGTAATTTCTCGTTAGTAGCCCTACAAGTCAATAGTCTATTTACATTCAAATGTGATTTGTATCTCGGTTGTGTTTAGTTGGTATAATCTGTAGTATGTCAAGTTTGTGTAGACAGCTGTTAATTGCGTAAATCCTTTGTGTGTTCCCGAACGTTGCTCGAAGAACATTTCTTAACAGATAATGTATGACTTCAGTGACATGTCAAGCATGTTCAATACGCATTAGCTCTCGGTTACTCATTGATTTGATCTAAACGAAGATCAAATTATCGTCATTTGTAGGCATTATGTAGGACCGTTGGAAAACTAGAATAACTTATAGTGTATTTCTGTGTGAATGTTTCGGCTTTGGGTTGAATGAAGAAAAAAACTATGACCATGACACATTGAGTTTCATCTCAGAGTATGCCTAATCGCATTACAGAAAACCGGATTACCGTTGGGTTCTATTGCCATAAGCTGTCAGTCTTCAAATGTACATTCTTGCTTGGAGTGTACGGAGAGCCGCATGCCGTTATCCACTCCACTCCAGCTGGATGATATCCTTTCGACATTCAACCATAAAAGCAAATTCTCAATTCCAGCATTGAAACGGAACAGTAACAAAGACTAAGATTTTGAATGTAGTTTCCAAATGATGATGATTCATATATGACAATATACTAGATAGTTTATGCATATTTTTTATCGACTAGACCGAATTCACTTTTTCTTTCAAAGAATACGAAACTTAAATTGCAAATGTATATTTCAGTGTTTCAAGAAAGCACTTCAGTCAGCGATGCTTCAAAAACGGTAAAACTGATCGCTGCATTATATTCATGCGAAGGCTTCAGATACTCCTGGCTAAGCAAGATTCTTTGAGCAACCTGGTAGAACACAGAACCGGTTTCTGGCTAATTGGCCTTCATCAACTGTGCTTACCAACCTGACATTCCTACAGAATGCTTGCTAGCATGTACACCAAATGCATCTGCCAAATGCACATGACTCATTTTCAAGTCTCATTGCGATTCAGTTGTACACCTACCTATAATATTATAATAGGTAGGCCTGCAATCTGTACAATAGAACGGCGAGCGTTTCCTCATTCGGCCCATCAAGGAGGTACTGATATCGAATTCTAAATACATCAAAAGTCCTTCGTTTCTTTTTGTGCTGAGAATTGTCGTTTATCGTAGAAACATAGTCAAAATTCAAAATGATGTGAGACGTTTATTTAAATCCTGGTTTCATGCTATTTCCGTAAAGGAATATAAGTGATTTTATATTTATTTGAAAACTTTTTCTGAGTTGTTTGATACTTTTAAGATATCGATGCAATTTGTGAAAAATTGTGTTTTTCCTGCAACGGAGAACGATTACTGAACACTAAATTAAATATACAAACACGTCCTGTTACTGGAATGTTTTGATAAATATTAAGCTAAGCAATCCCAATGTTTCATTAAATCGACTTATATGGGAAAAATTCAATTAAAAGTAGCGAAACTCCGTTTAAATATATGGAGAAGTATTATTTCTGACGATCAGTATTATAGGGCAGCAGAATGTTATCATGTTATCATCACCTTGTTGACGTATTACTAACTCAATGCTTGAAAATTGCAGCGTAGATTTTCAATTTCTTCGACAACTCAGAAACGACGGATTATCTTTTCGCACACGTGACTTTCTTGAACGATTCAGTCGACAATGTAACTAACAAGGATTTTTGTTTCCAAGTGCATTGATTGGCAACATCTACTCATTGCTCGTGGACATGTTCGCTATAAGAATAGACCGAGAACAAAAGCAGTTACTTGAACCACGTATTGAACAGCATCCGGGGTGTAGTTACACAATTCTATCTGCATGAAGACCCTGTGCAAAATGTGTCCAATTGTTGTAGGCCTCGTGTGTCACAGGTGGTAATAAATTAGATGAACTTTAAAAGGACTTTATAACGTTAACAATAAAAAGCAAAATTATAGAATAACAATAGACTCTCATAACAAAGAGCGAATATATAATCATGTTTCGAACATCCATAACTTGGTTGAGTTCAGACATTGTTTTACTATCCCAATGTTAGCTCGTGATTCAACTCGTCCATATCAAAGCACAGAGATCAATAGCGTAATGATAAATCAGTTGATAAGTTTAGAACATTGCATCACAGAATTGGATTGCGGGCAAATATTCCTAAAGACCAACGAACAATAATATTAGAAATTGATAGAGATCAATCATTTGTAGATCGATTGCTTAAAGTAACATTTCCATTATTAACTTTGATCCTATGAACGAACATGTGCATGGAATTTCCCGAGTTCCATTCACGTTACAGTGACGAATCGATGAAAAAATGTAGAGGCTACAGCGCATTCAAATTGGTTGAACACGAATCAATGTACAACCAAAATATTGGCGCTCAGATATAAAGTAAGTCGCACAATGGCGGGATTACATGTTAAACGATGAGAACACGAAGCTAATCCGAATTGTGAACAACATGCTTATACCTTTTTCTTGCGACTTGGTGCTCAGGTTCATACCTGGTTAAGCCAATCGATCTGATGACAAACATTTGACACCCTAGAATTTCAGACTGATGCAGCCAGTGTATAAGTAAGTTCCGAATGCTCTGTGCTTATCTAGTCGTCGTTTAATTTTCTTTTATTTATCTGATGTAATTTTCGAATTTTCTCATTTTTCCATTTTTTTATTAGAGGAAGAAACTATT
Source organism: Sinotaia quadrata (assembly GCA_028829895.1). Classification (NCBI taxonomy): domain Eukaryota; kingdom Metazoa; phylum Mollusca; class Gastropoda; order Architaenioglossa; family Viviparidae; genus Sinotaia; species Sinotaia quadrata. Next base: position 5,060,369 of record JALGAQ010000009.1, read on the forward strand.
TATACCTGATCGCATCTTTGGACAACAATTCTATATGCCTTCTATCTGAATTTGGTCGAGTGCCTTCAATTTTTTCTTCCTTAATTCTTCCAAGAATCCAGAATTGTACTTTCATAGTTCTCATAGTTTCATACTGTGATAGAGAGGAGGACGGAGGATCGCTTGTGAGCACCTTCGCTTCCCAAAAGTGGCGGGACGTCAGGGCTGGTAGTGACCTCTTCGAAGTGCGAGGTCATTGCAATGATGACTGTACTTTCCCCAGCAACCAAGAAATGCATCTGGCAGCTGCCATAAGCTCTCTTCCGTATTGTCGTTGACCGCTGATGCAGGGAGGCTATTACAGTCGTTCACTAATCGGGTGGAGTTTGTAAGAGCACTGTTCACCTGTGTCGTTGCTTGTTTGAACAGTTTCAAACGGTACTCCTTGGTCGAGCATTCTTTGTTGAGGAAGAACATGCTTTTAAGGTATTCTCCAAGTTCAGCGTTGAGTATTCGTCTGGTGAAGATCAGCTTCTCACGACGCATTCGGTAAATTATGCGAATAGACCGTGGGGCTGGAGACGATTATCAACGATAAATCTCTGATATCTAAGACAGTCTCAAAACATCGCCTCCGTAATTTATCGGTGAGACCGCACTTTAGTTTTTTTTTGTGAACAAGTGGCAGGTTGTCCATAATAAAAAAACAGAAGTTTGAATATTTCCGATGTCATTGCAACAAACGATCTCTTGAGTAAGCAGAACATCCTGTAGACGGAAGCCACATTTCTGGTTGTGTCAGAAATAGATTTGAGGTCATGCGGGTCCACAACTCCTAGGTACTTTTCGACACTGGTGTTTCTCAGCAGGTAACACACAATATGGTATGTCCCAACTAGAACTCTGGACCCGATTTTAGAACGCAGCATTTACCACTATTGATCGGCAGTTTTCACTTAACTGACCAATCCTCCAACGCATTCAAAATGTTTTGCATGTTATCGGCGTCTTGAGTGCTAGTTACTTAAGACCAGGTCTTGAGATCGTCGGTATACAGCAGGCAATCAGCGCCCAAGGCAAGCGGAAGATCATTAATGAAAACTTTGAACAGCTCTGGGCCGAGAGTAGACTTCTGAGGGACTCCACTGGTCATGGAAACTAATATGGAGAGAGCATCGTTCATGTGGTGTTGGTCTATTCTTTCAGCTGTTGCCTTTATGATACTCCGCCAGCTGCTGCAATCCGATGCACGTTCTTCCCGGTTCACTAGGTTGATTTCTACGCGTGAATATCTAGTCATTATATTACTCGGATTTGTTCAGTATAAGCACTGCACCTAAGTAGGCTCGTTGTATAGAGAACGACCTGATCTATCTTTTGTGTTCATTTAGAGCAGTATGGCTCAAATGTTCCAAAAGATATGGCTCTTACAATGCTTATACTCAATGTTTTGGTATATGAAGAATTATAAGTCTCTCACCGATACGCCTAACGCCTGTGCTGAAAATCCTGAATTGCTCCGTGATTCAAACACAGGGAATGTCGGCATTTCTGATGAATGCCTATTTCTCACCGACTCTCATGTTGTGACGGTTGATATGCGACGTAATGCTGCGGGAGCTCATGATCTCAACATGCACCTACGTCTTCGCAGCTCCTACAGACAGAAGTTGCTTGCAACCCATCTAGGGTGGATAGAGCCCGTTAGCTTCTTCAGACAGGTCTATCTAGGACAAGACAAAGTCCGAAATAAAATGCTCTCGTGCTGATGGGTTTCAGCTCTGCTGCTTTGCAGATTGCTTCGGGAGCAGTAAAGGCTATGGAAGTAAATCCAGACAGAAAATCGGGAGTGGAGTCCCTTAGACGAGTGGAAGATAAACTCTATCTTTCTTTCGGAAACTTCCGCAGTTAAGCTGATGCCAAATATATTGAAATGCTTTCCTTTGGATTCCATCAGTGAGACCGAGGTAGAGGGATCCTGGAGTTTTGGGGAATCCCAGGTTCTCCATATATATTGCCCCAGCAGTCAGTCACCTGATACGGAATATATTTGAACATGTGCATGGAAAGCCACTAAAATTCGACGATCTATATACCCTCAGCCTTGTAATGCACCGTTTTACTAGCTTATTCATTGCTGTAGCCATTGAAACTAACTAGCTCTTCTATCCTTGATTCACGTCTACATTTGATTCGGTAGAGTAATAGATCCAGATATCATGCTGTAACTGAGAGTAGCACCATATCAATTATCGAGAACAACATTACATGCATTTCAATTTATTTGTCATTTATGGTTCTCCGTTAATTTCGAAGGTGC
>JALGAQ010000009.1:5062767-5093210 GCA_028829895.1 Sinotaia quadrata
TATATAGAACCAATGCGATTAGATTCCAATACTGCTCCCAGATCTATTCTCAAAAATTTTATTGTATCGTGTATCCATCGGTGAACTGAATGATCAAGTGGTCACATGGTCATCTGCTCTTAATTTCACCTACAATCAAGAAGACGCGTGAAATCCAGGCGCAAGAAATTTCTGCACGACTATCGTTGTATATATGATACAACACGCTGAGAAAATTAACTGGAGCACAGAAGATCTGGTAGGAGTTAACGAGAAAGTAAAACCCTTGAGTCATTATCTGGAAACACTATGCAACCCCGTGCATTGCTCAAAACTTCAGGACGTTATAACAACAGACCGCCATGGATCATCAGACATACTGCGTTTACAAAACAGCAGAGAATGAGCTTGAGATCTCTACAAGCGGTCCAACCCAAACTCTGACTGTGGCCTCTAATATCCTCTTGCAGTAAATTTAAAATGGAGATACGATGCTCTAATATACACAATAGGAAATCCTTATCACTGTAGCGATTACTCAACAAAAGAATCTTCCCAAGATGACAAAACAAAGACCACCGCATTGCAGCATCAATGTAGTCGCGTCTACTTGTCCATCAATACCCGGAAAGATATCCTGCCGCAACCGAATAACCAGGTGCCATTCATGAACCTGCTTGACGATGCGTACATGTCACAAGAGTCGAAACGGTGCTCGGCAGGATCAATTCCTCGAAAGCTTTCGGTGCAGATGGCATGAATCCATTTATCCCCAAAACTTTGGGGTTGCAGATAACTCTGATCGTTGGAGAACTTTTTCACTGTTCGCCTGAAACGGGAATCATTTCATCCGACAGCAAACTTGAGGAAATCAAACCGACGAGGAACAACCAGCAAGCTTTCCACCGCAAGAGCTTATTATGTGTTAATTTAATAGAGCATTCTCTGCAAGAAGTCGGCCAGCACTTAAAAATGCACTACATGAGCTCACCTGTTCAATGTGGTTTCATCAATGAAAATAATGTATCACCAATTTACGCCAGCTAAAGGCCGTGTATGTAGCACGAGAACAGCGGTTCCCAATTCATGTTATCTTGATTGATTTCAGTAAATCCTTTGATTGCTTCAACCACAAACTACTTCTTCACACTATTCAAATCAACTGTATTGACGGTAAGATTCTGTAGTGCATCTGATTGATCGATTAATGAGAATATGAGTTAGTTAATAAGTATCCGATAACAGAATGACCTCCAACGGAGTACCTCGAAGGGATGCACTAGACCCTAGGACTATCGTTCGATTCGTACAAGTCGTTCTGATCTGAATATTTGGTGAGAAATCAGAACCCACAGGACATTTTGGGAAATTAAAATAGGTCTATATAACAAACGGAACGGGCTTCGGAAAATTTCCTCCAGATAAATATACATAAATCAGACGTACTCAAAGAAAGGCGTGAGCTTCAGTATCAGGCGTCGTACGCTGCCACAGAAACCTCTGTCAACGGTCTCCTCCGTGAAGGGCTCAGTAGTCATCATACGAAACGACCTCAAAACGAAATGATCATCCAAGTAATATCTAATCATCTACGTTGAAGACGGTGCGGCTACTTAAACTTCAATTTTCATCATGGTCCCTTAAAATATTAGAGAAGCTCTCAAAGTACTTGCAATCTGCGATGAACTGCGCGACTCTGGCTTGCTTCCCTTGTTCAAACAGCGAGATCGCCAGACTCGAAAACGACCAAAGCCTAGGACCGGTGACACTACCTCCGCCAATATTACTCTTCTATGAGGGACGGCGTTATAATCTATACTTATTCACTCCAGAGTATCATCTACTCAAAGTAGACTTAATTTTTCTCTTCCGCTAAGTGATGATTCATCACTAGCTCGACATGAACATTGCCGTCAATGACCGTATTCCTGGTAAGCCCTCAAATTCCAGTTTGTATCCCAGAGGATGGACTCTCCCACATAACCTCCTCTCTCATAGGGCTTTTTCAGTCTGGACCGTGTATTCATCGGCAAACATCAATGCTCTTTCCACCAATGCGGTTAAGTCACATTTGGACCAATAGCTACAGTTAGCATCTAAACATACGTTCAATTTCTGCATAAAATATTATGATTGATACTGGGACATCATTTATATCAAATCCCAATGAGACACCAAAAAATTAAGCATACTAATCCAGGAGAACCAGGCCACTGCTGTTGTTAAAGTTGGATAGCAACATGAAACTGCCCGCGTACCAACTGTGCAATCATAATGAATGTATAATGGCATACATGGGCGTAAGAAGTCTTATCCAACTAAAGTTCCATCTACCGTTAAAGGTCGATTCAAGCCTGGAGATATGCGTCCAAATAAATATCAATTAGGAAACAATATCCTCGAAAGAGAATTACATGGGAGTCTAAAATTATTATACATCAGCTATGTAAAACACAAACGTCAAAAGCTTGAATATGCATTCTGAAAAACCCTTACGCTGATGGAGGACGATTGTAGCAGACACAACTTAAAAGAGTTATTAGGATTATTCGACAAAGAAGAGTCATTGGGGTTTACGCTGTCACAGACAATAAGGTCACAAATATAACCCAACAAAACGGGATTATAGAAGATAGATCAGATTAATAATGGGGTTCAGGATGACAGCTAAGACCATTGGGAATGCACGGGGGAATCCTTCTACCCCGCTACCAAACCCACCACGATTTCAACTATCCCTTGCTGGACTCCGGGCTATCGCCGCCGCCGACTGAACATACGGCTCTGTCTTACATTGGTCCCGAACTGAAATAGTACAATTATAATTCTTAATACAACAGCGGGATCAAATTTGTGAAGACATAGCTGGTGTCAACCGACCAATATCTTCATTACATATAAGTTCATATATATTATATAAATATTATATTATTTTTTATATAATAATTCTTTATTATATAACTTTAGCCGCACCAAACGTATTACAAACAAATAGTTTGTAAAGCGCACGTACGATCTAATGCCTTCGCCAGAAGCGGTATTTTACAGCTATGAAATGGATAAAATTAGGATAAAAGTCATCAAATTTGAAATTTACTAACCTACTGGCACCTGTTCTTGAACTTAGGTTAAAGGAGACAGATGACGCGCATCGCATGGATTCCATGGAAACGGTAGCCGTTTTCGATGATTCCCATTCCTTTACTGAACCATGTACAAAGTTCCTAACCAGCAGACAGGGACAACGCTTGACCTCCACTGTCCACTCGTCATCCACTTCTCAAACATCATCTGCAGCCTTGGTGAATCCGTTAATCATCTGAGCCCTTTAAAACAGGAATCGCTTGCCTAAAATCTTAGCATTATCTATTGCAGGAATTTCGCCTGAGACTCTGGTTGTCACACCATATGGTACAGCATCCCATGAAGACATTCCTTTGAAATAGAAAGATTGGAAACATTGGACGATTCTAATCACCAACACAAAGAGAAGGCCATCCGGATACGCCAAATGAACGCTCAAGATAATTAACCTATAGAACAATCAACAAAAACGGTACCTTCACCAGGACCTTGTGCAGAATCAGCAGTTTTCAATAAAGCAACATTAAGAGCTTCCGAATCATTATCCAGAATATCGTACTCTGTTATTTCCTTTTAAGGTCCCTCGGTATTCACCCGTATTATTACCAAGCAGATATTTCGCGGCTCATAGTTCGCCACCATAAACGTGCTGGGCTTGGCGTCAGTGTCTTTTATTGGAATTGCATACTAAAACACGTGGTGGGGTTGCCTTATACAGCCAGCACTACCACAAGAATCCTCAAACTCACAGGCTTCGTTCTAATCTTCACCTCTCACACAAACAGAACACAACCCGTTTGGACGCGCCATGTTCGAGCGCTGTTGTAGGGACATTCGAGTGTAGATGTTCCAGTCTTCTAACCTATGCGGTTGGTAACATAACAGACACTCAAATAACTCCGCGCTCTGCTTGGTTAGGAAAGATGTTATTCTGCTCCTGTCTCACCGGGATATGCTGAGGCTAATCTCATCGCCCAAACATTTTCGTTGGTTCAATGAATTTACCACAGACGACCCGTCTAACCCGAGCTTCCTTATCAACGAATATATACACGTCTGAGAAAGTCATCTCGTTATTATCGCCTTTTTTGACCATGGCCAGCTGTGCCCAACTGCGCCTAGTGTCGATAGAGGCCCTTAACGGCCATCACCACTTCCAAAGTCATCTGCAACAACAATTTTATCACCGGATTTCACATAAATACAACTATGATTACCTACAATCGCATGGATATACTTCACAAAAAATCAGTAACAAACTTTTTTGATTCCACCTTCTCTCAAGCTCTTAACCAAGCGACCAAAGCAAATACATCAGTTTAGGAAGACTAAACCCCGCACAGGTTGGCAGGTGGCTCGACGGAAACGTAAAAGTCATCAACTTACAATCCGGCTGCTATTTGTCTGAATGCCAGGTCTTTCATTAACAAAATCGACGAACTTTCTTCGATGATGGAGCAAAATATTCACAAAAATACCTCCATTATAATGGTGCAAGAATCCTGTTTAAATACTGACGTTGAAACCAGCATGGTTAAAATCGACAACTTCAACTGCTATCGTTGTGACAGAAATACAAGTGTCAAAAAATTGGCGGAGGTGTGCTGACGTATATCCAGGCAAGTTGGTGTCAGAGTTCCAAAATAATTTTCACCCACTCTGAAACGAACATTAATTGCCTGGTTTTGAAGTGCGATCCCCAATTTTTGTCTAATTTTTCTTGTATATATGTTGTTAATTTATATATTACTCCATCGTATTCATTATTCGAACTACATTCATTTGCTGATATTTTGAATTCCACCGTATCTGTTCTCTTTTATAACTCTCTCGTGATTGTTGGGGGTGACATGAATCGAGCGAACCTTTCTTTCCTTTATTCCCTGAATCTAATTGATCTTGTAAGATCACCTGCACGAAACGATTCACAGTTAGATTACTTTGTCACTTCTAATCCTGAACTTTTTGCACTCCGTAAGTACGCTCCTCTCCCTACCTCTGATCACTGTATACTTAAGTTATATTCCAAGGTCTACTCTTTGACAAACATTTCGATATTCAACAAGACGCGGTACCACAAAGTAAGAAGACGCATACAAGATACAGAGAAAACAGAAAAGCTGAAGCACATGATTAGTGAAAGTGACTTTGATGTTTTCTTTAATCCAGATGTTTCTACATTTTGTGACTCCCTATCTTGCTATATTCAATTTTGTTACGATGTATGCTGCCCTTTAGAAACTTTCTTCGTTAATAAGATAAGATAAGAAAAGTGCTTTATTTATCCCTGATCGGATCTCCTCATCATTTCTTGAACAGCTGCGTCGGAAGAAAGAACGTGGCTTCAAAGAAGGTAATGTAAAGGTAATCAGAACTACCACAAAGTTGATTGCCACTGAGATAGGACGACTGAAAAAAGTTGTATGCTTATGCTTTACTATGTAATGCCGGACCACGGGATTTCTGGAAAGGTATCACGCTTCTGAGTATTGGAAAGAAGGTCAGTGAAAGGGGGGTGGAAGTTGGAAAGCTGAATAAGTCATTCATTTGTGATGATGGGGTATCAACACATTTAACCATTCCGAAGTCTATTGTTTCAGGATGCTTCCAACCATTTACTGAACAAGAGGTTGCCACAGAATTGAGGTTGGTTAAAAGCGCGGAATCTTGGAGCTAAATGGTGTATCACCGTTCGTTGTAAAGGAATGCGCTTTCTGGTTGACGAAACCCCTTAGGACCCTCTTCAACATGAGCTTATCCACGGGCAAGCTAGAAGATTCGTGGAGGAATATTCGCATTACACCGGTGCTCAAACCAAATTCCTCCAGTTATCGCCCCATAGCATGCACTTCGGTCATTCTGAAGGTGTTAGAAAAACTGGTGCTACGACGGATAAGTCTATTGTTTACGAAAGTATCAGATGTGAATCAGTTCGCATACAAGACGGTTCAACAATGGATGCCTTGGCTTCTTTAACGCAAACGCTTTTATCCTCCCTTGACATGAAATCAAAGCATGTTCAGTCCTGTTTCTTTGACCTCAGCAGCGCCTTCAATACTGTTGATAGAAGTACACTTCTTGCGAACTTGACTAAACTTGGCTTAGATTCAAGCGTGCTTACCTGGATCTACGATTATCTATCAAATCTTAAGCAATGCACTTTTATCAGCGGTAACTCCTCTCCACTTCTTTCAGTTCGATGCGGCGTTCTTCAAGGAGCTATTTTATCTCAGTTTCTCTTCTCTGTATATGTGAACGATCCCCGGGGAACTCCAAGCAACTCACCTATCAAGTTTGCTGATGGTTGTAACCCATCTACATTCTACTGATGCTAACGATTCGATAACTTTCAGCAAGTTCGTCGATGGCATTTCAGGGGACATCAGCAGGTTGAGATTAAGCCTCAGTGTGAATAAGAGTTTTGAAATGGTTCAGCGAAGGACTGGGAGTCATGGATAATGGCTCTCAATCCTGTAGCTAACATGCTTGGCGAATCGTCCGCCTCCTTAGATTCAATGTTTAGTAAACGTGCCAATCGGTTACCAAAGTTCTACCTCGGGTACTTACAATCTACTCCTGCCTTTATAGAATCCTTTTCTCTCTACCTGACAGCTGTCTGAAGATGTATGTGCGATTTAGAAATTGGATTTTCAATAGAAAAGAATTCGATTTCCATTTTACGAATCTATTGCGGCTTATTAAGGGATGATAGATTGAATGAATGACGGTTGGTTAAGATACGAGTTTGGGTAGCTATAACTAATTGATGGTTGAATAAACTGACATCAACGGGCCACTCAGGGGGATGGAAATCGTGACCGATTTGGGGGGCGGTGTAGAAGAAGAATAATTCATTCCTTGTTTGACCTCTAACTGCCTCAAACCCCGTGATTACCCCGAATATTGCTTCCTTTTTTCAACGTTCCTTTTTTGATGTACTCTGTGATGGCCATTACAAAATATTTTGGTTGACTGATCAGTGTTAAGAGCGCCCGCTTCTAAGGTAAATATCCCTACGTCATTTTTTCTATTGACAATTCACTTATAGTATATCTGCTCGTTGTGGACATTTCTTGTTGTGGCAAGTGTCTTGAGCCCTTTTGTGTGAACCTTCGAGTTAATGTATATACCTTGTATCATTGTTTATTATTTCGAATCGCATAAATAGTTTCAATAGAATAAAAGTATTCTTTTTGACCGGGTCTTGCGCATCTCTCCAGGTTCATTTGAATTCTGCGGCTCTTATCAACGGATAGGAGTTACAGGCTATATTATGGCGTGGGAGTTGCTGGAGAATCTATATGGTAGGGACCAAGTAGTCACTAATGCTGTTATCGAGGACCTACTTAAGAACCTCAAGAAACACCATGACAGTGCTGAATCACTGTCGAACCTAGGTTTTCGGATGCGCAACTGCTACTTAACTCTGCAAGAGCGCGAGAGGGCCGCAGAGTTAGACGCTATGGCGACCCTGGAGAGGATTTCCGAAACCCTACCGGGCGACGTTAGAAAAAGTTTGACTAAGCTGGCGCACGAGAGGTCTCGAGTGAAGTGTGACGTCCATTTCATGGACCTTTGTAAGGTAATAGAGGAACAATTGCAAGTGACACACGGTCGATTCATGCGCTTTATCGAAACGCCGATTTCAGTATAGAGAGACCCACCGCGTGCGAGAGAGAGGAAGTACAGGATATTTAAATCACTGGTTTCTAGATGCTTCTTTATGGCTGTGAGGCTTGGGATGTGTTGTCAGAGATGAAGATACACGCTTTCAAAAATCGTTGCCTGAGAAAACTCATCGGCATATCCTGGAGGGATCACAAATCGAATGATTATATTCTTTCTCAAGTCCAGCGAAATACGCACCATCTTGTGACCATTAATAGGCAAAAACTACAATGGTTCGGCCATACAACTCGCCACGATACCCTTTCAAAAACTATTCTTCAACGAACAGTGGAGGGGGTCAAAGACGAGAAAGACAAATCAGAAGCTGGACGGTCAACATAAAGGACTGGACGCACATGAGTATGTTCGATTTGTTGCGGACTGCTAAGAACAAAGAAGCTTGGAGAAGTAGCACAACCTCCTCAAATTCTATCTCCCCACCTACAATCGTCCACATCAATTGGTTAAAAGAAGAAGATACATATATTGCTTCGAGACCATTTAACTTAGCGTGCCATCTTCAACTGAATAATAATCATCACACCGAATTCACCGTAACAACAGATAAGACTGAAAAGCACTTACCTTTCTTTAGCGTATGCAACAGATGGAAAATTATTCGCCTAATGGATAACCTTACCATCTCGACAAACGTATAACCAATATCTGAACAACCACTCAACACACCATTTTCCCGAACATTTTCTTATAAACTGTGCTCTCATACCACACAACAGGTTCCCAAAATCCCTACATCACTTTTGTATTGCGAAACAGTCATTCCAGACTAGCATTACACCGTCACAAACATTGACTTCAAAGTACATCGTAAATTCTGAAAAACAGCTCTCGAAAGAGATTTGGAGTGTGTATTTAAACCGTTGAGGTTTGTGTTTTGTATGGTTATTATTATTTTATTTCATGTAATCGCATAAACCTTCATTCGAGAAACTTATTTCTTGATTGATTTCTATTTGTCGCTTATCTTCCGGTCCTTAACTACCTGCTTGGCAGAGGAGACTTTCTATTTGGTAAAAGTTTTCTACAATTCTCAAATTTATGACTTCCCGAAAACTTGGTTTGAGAAAGAACTTGGGAACCGAACACTCGTATGACATAACGGCGTCGCTGGATCGCCTGGATTTCCCCGATGGAGAACCAACGTTCCTACAGAAGACCCGGCAAGTCCCTATTTTGACTTCTTCTGTTGAAAAACCTGGTTCATGTCCCACTATAAGACAGCCTCACGTAAACGACAATCACCTTAAGCTTGGTATCGGCTATGATTTGAGAGAAACTACAGGAAACGACAGGAACGAAGGCGTCGTGTTCTGTTGGAACTGAAGAGTCTCGATCGGGAGGAGGCAATTTTCGAGCAAATTCCCGTGCCGAAAGCGTCGAGCAGAGCTCGGAGAGTCGCATGGAGCCTATTCGGGTGAATGAGCAATTGACCTATGTGAAGAGGTATACAATCGATTCACCGCAGATTCCAGCCCTGGCGATCGACCTCACAACACTGAGAGCAGGGCTGCCGCAACTAGAACCCTTCGACGTCAACCCAGGCACGGACTGGAAATCTGTCAGTCGGTTTTAATATTTTGTCGAGCAATGCGTAATAGACGACGGTACACGGTTGAAGTATTTGAAACACTACTGCGTCGGCCCGGCAAGAGAAGCCATATCAGGAGTATATGGTCGCGATGCGGCACACGGCTATGTAGAAGAATAATAAGTCATTCCCTGTTTGACCTCCAACTGCCCCAAAACCCGTGATTACCTCGAATATCGCTTCCTTGTTTCAACGTTCTTTTTTACTTGTAGTTCATGGTGGCTATTACAAATGATCTTGCTTGACTGACCGCTTCTAAGGTAAATTTCCCTACGTTATTCTTTCTATTGATAATTCATTTATAGTGTATCTGCTCGTTGTGGACTTTTCTTGTTGTGGCAAGTGTTTTGTGCCTTTTTGTGTGAATCTTCGAGGTAATGTATATACCTTGTATTATTGTTTATTATTTACAATTGCATAAATAGTTTCGATAGAACAAACGTATTATTGTTGACCTGGACTTATTCATCTCTTCAGGTTCGTCGGAATTCTTAGGCTCTTATCAACGGATAGGAGTTACACCCCCTAACCCCATATTGACCTGCCCTTTGTTTTATTTAGTGTTTCACCACTCTTGTTTTACTACATGATTGTCTTGGTCGTTTATCGGCGTGTGAGAGAGGTGCTGTTGTGAAAATCGTATCTGTACCAGCAAGCAATCCGACTTACATCGGCTTTCGGAGTGCGTATTCAAACATTTGAGGTTTGTTTTCTTGTATGGTTATTAATATTTTGTTTCATAGAATTGGATAAACTTTCATTCGAGAAAAGTTGTTCTTCATTGGTATCGGTTTGGCGCCTATCTACCGGCTTGTAAGTACCTGCTTGGCAGAGGAAACTTTTATCTGGTTGAACATTTTCTACACTCTCCCTGTTGACAACATAATAGAATTGGCTAGAACCGCACATGAGAGGTAAATGCTTGGATGAGACGTTCATTTCATGAAGGTGTGCAAGTTTGTCGATGAAGAGTCGCATGGCAGGCATAGTAGGTTTGTCCGGTTGATGCAACCATCAGATCCAGTATGGAGAGAGACACCGAGCGCGTAGGAGAGTCATAGAACGAATGGTTACCGTCTTTCTTCGGTGAGACAATGCTCTACGGAGGCGAAAACATGATACGCTGCTTTGTAGAAAGCCTCATGGATCAGAATCATGCTAAGTGTTCCCCAAAATGACTCTATGCCACAGTGCTTGGTGGTGTTTTGTTTTACATGTCCCTAGACCAGTCGTAGGTGCAAAATATGCTCTGAAAATAAACCTCGCGGTGAAGTTGGATGCAAAGAGTGCCATCGTCTCTTGCTGCACTATATCAAACATAAAATGAGCCAACCCGCAAGGGTAACGCGTGTGGTAAGAAAAGCTTGAGGACTAGCAGTAAGGTCCTTTTAGTTGTGCTGCCATTTCGCATAGTAGGCCCCAATAAGTCGTTGTTAGTAAACGCTCACCTGTATAACGTTTCCGATAATACATTTACGGAAGATGAGACAGCCAGAGTATGGGTGCAAGTGCGATGGAAACGTTGCTGAATATCCCATCCATCGCAGCCTCCACGGTCCTCAAATTTAAAAAATTCAGTTTGAAAGTAACCTTCATAAATGTGGAACGAAGAATGCACGTCCATAACTCATTTTGAGAGCCCAATTTACCACTAGGATGCGCGTCTACCGCGGCTCACAATTAAGCCAGAATGTGGAAGCTCCTAAAAATATGGACCTTCAGAAACTTGCCAAATCAAACATCGATATCCTGATTGGCTCAGGCTTCACGGAACTAATTGTTTGAATTTTCTTCATTATCTAGCAAGTCCAAGTGTTAGAGTTGCCATAGGCTGAAGAGATAATTATCGACACTCTGCACAGCAGTCTTTGTTCCCCGATATGAGTGGCATTCACGTATGTGTAACATTTGACGTGAACCTTCGTTGTCCTAATTATTTTTGTAACCAATCTTTAAAACTTTGATAAATCGTCCACAGACTCTTGTCTAACTAGCGTGAACTTTCCAATAAACATCTATTTGTCCCGCATAGCGTTCTAAATTAACCATAGTCAGATCGGGTCCCATTCAACATAATTGTGGTGAATATCTCAAACTGTTAATCCCTGCATTCCACTACAAGACATACCGGATAGCAACAGACCCTTGAAATGACACGACTAGTGGGTCCCTCGAATTTTCGTCAACTTTGCTTGAATGCCATTCAAAACGACTCCTCTATTCAAGAGCACCTGATAGCATTGTACAACGCTCACTTGGAGGACACAGAGGTCACGAAACGTCGTTGCATCGTCTGCGACAACATAGCCAAGTACTTAGCAACTGAGTCGCCTAACTTGGAGAATGGACTTCTGAGCTGAAGAATACGCTATCGAAGGACGGGTTTCGACTTCAAAAATGGATATCAAGCGACCAGAAGCAATAAATGTGCTGAAACGGTGGATAGAGAAGCGTCGGTAAAAGCGATCGATATGGACGATACGAAGGCAGAAAGAACTTTAGGTTTAGAATGGAACGCCTGATCCGATTGTTGTGAGTTCAGATTAACTTTCCCACAAAAAACAAACACAATCACAACAATGGTCAACTCTCTGTTCCATCCGTTAGTTTTGGTGGCGCCTGTGCTCCAGACCGCTAAATCGCTTCTACAAAGGCTGTGCAGACAGGGCCTGGATTTGAATAAAGCCGGCGAGGATTCGAAGAGGTGGAAAGGGTGGGTAAGTACTTTAAACGGAAAGCGGAAAATGAGAATATCTCATCGCTACCCCTGAGAGAGAGCTTAATCCACTGTTCCCCGGTGACGTCGAAACCCAGGGTGTTTCCCAAGGTATTCATTGTACCGCGGGCGGTAGTTAAGCGCAACCAGGCAGGCAGCTAGGTCGGTGTAGAATGAAATTCAGCTCAAATTGGACAAGGTTACCTTCTGGACATATTCGACATAGTATTGTACTACATCGAAAACAACACTACCAGATCCAGTACGTTTGTTGTCAGCCTTTTATCATCAATTCAAGAAATATCTCTTCCAGAACAGTGGTTACTCATTCGATCGGAAGTAAACCACGCCGACCTGGACTTCAGGCGTATGACAGCACACTGCGCTTTGACACTCTCGTTTCGAAGAAAGGAAGAGAGGGCATGATTTCAGTTTTCGGTTTTTAATGTAGAAAGCAGAAGGAGAAGAATCTCTATATTTGCTCCCTCGGAGCGTAGTCGAACTGTTAGGGATCCCGTCTGATGGGTGACAGAGGAGCTCCTCGGATGGATCGGCTGTCGGTTCCTTCTAGCTTGATTTCTGAAATACTCGTCCAGTGCTGTCTTCAACGTCAGCACTGAGGTGGTGTTTACGACGGAATATGTGAGGGAGTTCCAAAAAGATACTGCTCTACATGACAGGCGGTAAACATGTTTGAGACCGTCAAATCACTTGATCTGGGGAATCCATGGGAATGATTTCTTCCTGCAAAGTATAGGTTTTCCCCTGAAGTAAGCCTCCGATTGCCAACAGTTTGGATTTATTAGCATTGATAGGAAACTTGTTCAACGTAGACCACAGGATAAGACGGTTTATGTCGTCTTGGAGGAATTGTACGTCTTTGGAACTCATAATTTCCCTGGATACTTTCAGGTCATTGGCGAACAGCAAACATTTTGAGCGTAAGGTGGTTGGTATTTCGTGCACAAAGATTGAGAACAGTACGGTGCCTTGTGGAACCCCCGAATTTGGTGTGCCTTCGTTCGAAAGGGCATCGCATTTAGTGTTGCGCCAAGTTCCTCCATTGAGATAAGCTTCTAACCATTTCAATACATTACAATCCTATGCCAAGTATTGTGAGCTTCCTTAGGCCATTGTCATGATCGAGCTAATTGAAGGCTTTACTGAAGTCTCATCGGCGGAAAATTACTTTTCTCTTGATGCACACCATTTCTCCCTAGCAACCATTAGTTTGGTAGCGCAGGATTTTCCTTTGACAAAGCCTTTTTGTTCTGGAAAAAAAGAATGTATCTTTCGAGGTGTTGATCGATTACGAAGCGGAAAATCTTTTCCATTAGTTTGACCAAAACAGCAGTCATTCATGCTGGTCTATAAATTGTTGGGATACTCTTATCCCCCTCCTTGAATATTGGCTTGACAATCCCTACCTTCCAGTCCGATAACAGTTCATCGGCATCCAGTGAGCGTCGGCATAGTTCGGCAACTAATAGAGCAATCACTTGGGCAAGTGTCTTTAGAAAGCTGGGACGGATTCCATCAGGACCAGGAAATTTTTGGGTTCACGGCCCCAAGCAATTTTTCGACGGCGGCAGTAGATATCGTAATATTGTTCAGCGTTGTAGGGAGAGACTGAGGTTCTGAGAATGTGGTTGGTACGTAAGCGTCATTGAGCGTGAAGTGCATTTCCTTAAAGACTCCGGCGAATGCTTTTGCTTTGGCTTTGTCTGAGTGGGCTAGATTCCAAATTTATTGCTGCAGGTCAGAGATGCCGCCCCTTCGACGAAGTTTCTGATTGATCTAAGCGTGGAGCCTTCTGAGGTACCTGTCCACGTCGACACATAAGTCTTCTTCGTATGTCTGTTTCCATTCGCGGATCTTGGCTTTGCAAATGTTTCTGACGGCTGTGTAGGCTTTGATATCATAGACAGATCCGAGCAGCTGCTGCTTATCCCAGCCTTGTTTACGATCTTTTAGAAGGCCGCGCACTTCCTTTCAGCTCCATGTATGATTCTTGAACGAATGTCCAGGGATCTTCAGAGGGATGTGATCAGTGCAGAGTATATCAAAGTTGCTCTTCAGAAGAGCGCATAGTTTTTCAATAGTGCCGAGATCGTCTTCGGTCAACTTCAAGTTCGTCGCGTGGCGTAGTAAACCGTCAATATCTGCTTTCCACATATTTTAGATAGGTTCTGAGGTGACTCGCTTTTTAGATTGCATCTGGAGGGCAACCCTAATCACTCCGTGGTCCCAGTAACCTAACCTAACCCGATTAACAAACTTCTCGTCGTTATTCAGAATGAGATATAGGCAAGGTGAGGAGCAATTGGATCTTTGTCTGGTAGAACTTCAAACATGTTGGGTGAGTGCAAGATCGGTGGCCAGGTCCAGGAAATGCCTTTCAAGAACAGTGGCTGAGGGTGAAGCGTCGTACTTAAACCAATCGATGTGTGGAAAGTTGAAGTCATGCATTGGACACAACCGGGGTTGTTTCCCATACTTCATCAGAGGGTCCAACTAATCCGTGCTGCAGTTTGACGGACTTCTGTAGCGTAGACCAACAATGGTGCGGGAGCCGGACAAGGAGATGATAAAAACCCATACCTGTGCAGCTAAGGAGTCGGAGGATGCGTGAATGGTGAGTTTACTCATACGAAGGCGGCTAGCTACATACAAGAGCACTCCGCTGTAGGGGGAAATAGACAGTCTGATCGGACGTGTATGAAGCCGGAAATGCTAATTTCGGCGTCAGAGATATCTTCGTGGAATCATGTCTCACTGATACCGAGGAAACCCGGCTTGTGACGATGCAGCCAGGACTGTAACTCCTCAATCTTGGGCATGATTCTCCTGGCGTTAGTCAACCCAATCACTGTTGGATGGTGAGAGTGTTAGTCGGTGTTATCATGGATGGGCTTTGTCCGAAGGCATCGCGCTTCATCACCCGAAAATTAATCACGAGGAAATCTACCTCGCCGTTGGCAGTTCGCCTTTTTAGTTCGCTTACCGCTGCCCCCTGTCTGTCGCGTTCATCGAATGTTAGATCGGGTTTCATGGGAACGACGAAACCATTTATTCTGAACCCCTTATAGAGCATAAACTTGGTTGCAGTCGCTAAGTCCAAACGACCTTCAATGGATGAGGTCGACTTGTCCGACACGGAAAAGCTGCTTGACTGAAATCGTCTTGGGCTCAGTTGCTAAGAGGGTCTGGTCAATTTTAGTGACTTCCACGATGTCGTACCACAATCTGGAAACCGGGGTACCGTTAACCTTCTCCAGAACGCCGTGTAATATGATGCTTTGGTCTCTGTTTGTTATATCCCCTTGAAATCAGATATTGAGGAAGGAATAACAATGGGTGGCCTTGTCTTACGTTTCACCGAAGTCCACTTTTCAATTGATTGGTACTTGGAGGAGGCGCTGAATGGGGATACTTAATGAATCTTCTGCGGTTTGTCGCCGATAGATCGAGCGGGCACGAGAGGAGTCCGGATCGGAGGTTGGGATTTTATGAGCGACAGCTACATGATCGCTTACAACAGAATAATTTTGACCGATTGGAGGGGCCGATTTCACTGGAGCGACAGGGGTAGGAGGGGACGGCAACTTCTTTACAAGGTTATTTGTCAGCGTATTATCGGAAGAAGTAATCACTGAACGGAGCTTTTTAGGTGATCTTGGCAGAGGTGATTGGGTGCTCTATTTGCGAGGAGTGCGGGGCCTTAGTGCTGTACGAACAGAATTGCTAGCGGTTTGGTTATCCGCTAATGGCAAGGTAAGATCGAGTAACTTCGAGCAGGGTGTGGATATGTACAGGTTATTGACTTTAAGGTGAAGCGTCCTCTCCCTGTAGGTATCCACGTGCAACGTCGAACAAGCAAGATGTTCCCATTTTTCGCAATATTTGCAGTAAATTGTGTTGTTATTCTTAGCGATGGTAGAGCAGTAGTTAGAACATAGATCATTGATAGCAGCCATACTCGAATAGTTGTATTTTGCAGAATTAACCCGTTTTTCGGGAGAGGCTAAAAATATTCAAATCTACCGCTTGATCTTGACCTCGCTTTATAAAGGGTCGCGAGTAATGGGTTGGTTATCGTCGGCCGAGTCCCTGACGGGTGGTCTCCCACTGTTGTAACAAAAATCACAATTGTATTATTTTCGTGTGAACCAACGTACGCTACAGCCGTAAGTCAATGGGCAATATCGATGATCTAAATTTTTGTCTTTGGAGATTGAACGAAATCACAGCATGTTGAAATAGTGTCCGGTTTGGTGAGTGGTGTGAACATTTCCCTCATGCGAATTCCCAAGTCTCCATATTAGCTAATCCAAAACACACTATTGCTCATGACTTTTTGTTATACCCCATCTCTTGTTTTGCTACCTCTTATCTGTGACCGCATGATAGGTCTGCTGGTGTCAGTCGCAAGTGGCTTATATTTTTCTGAATATTTTTGAAGACTATTTTCCATTGTATCTACTATATTAGTGATTCATTGTATCAGAGCTGTTCCAAATAAGTATCCGAAAATTTGTGGCTTATGCTTTACCAAGCAAATATATTACTAACTTCGAATACCACATAACTGTATTTCGTTGAAATTGCTTCTTGATCGATATTTACTTGGGAGCATATCTCCGAGTTTCCACTATCCTGCAAAGATAGAAAGAACTTTATCTGGACAAAGTATCTTAAAGTAGAAACATAATCATCTGAAAAGGGCGGAGGCGAACTGAACGCGTACCGCTGTAGTGCCTCAATTTATCGTGCACACTGACATCATGTCGCACGGCCTTCAAATCGGCCACACGTCAAAATACCCTTTCAGTTGAATGTAGTTCCGATAGGATAAAAGGAGGAATGGAGACGTTTTTGCTTAATTAAACGACGGAGGTTTTCCATGGAAAATAACGCGCGTGTATTGACTTAAGGACAAGCTGAAAATGATGGCAAACGTTTGGTTTTTTGTAACTGGCTGAAAATTCATCCCATTTGGGATAAATAAAGCACTTTTCTTATTTATCTTATCTATCTATATTGAGATGCATATTGACACGCATATCTAGTGCCGCCCTTAATTGACGAATGGCCGTTATTTGTCTGCAAACGAATAGGGCTACATTGACTAGGCATATCACGCTCATGAAATAAAATAGGTATCATACCATCAACCCTAGTATAATTCTCATATCCATCGACATAAAATTGGCTTGTGTGAACGCTTTCCAAAAGACCACGATGAGTAGTAGTAATATGTATATCATGGGCATCAACTTATGAAGCCTGTCTAAGTGTTGGACGTGAACCCAGTCTATGTACAGAAGAACTCAAAACCGGGACTTGACACAACTTCTATTCATTGACTTCTGCTCTATCAAGGAAATCCACATGATTCAATGACACGGTTGTGTCTTGTGGGCATACAGCCCAAATAACCTTACACAAACCAGGTTTAGGGTAAGGCATTCGGAAAATTGTAAGAAACTTTGTCTAAATAATGTTCCCTCTACCATTGCAGGTCGATTCAATCCCGGAATTATGCACTCAAGAAAGGATCTCTTAGGAAACAATTTCGGCGAAAGAAAATTATATGCGAATTTGCAATAATACCCTATTAACCGTGAAGTTATGTGCTAGAAGATTTTTGAAGAAGGAAATAATGCGAATTATTATACAAATGTGACTCAACAAAATGGGGTAATAGAAGATAGTTCAGATTAGCAGGGAGGTTGTGTTGTCAGCAAAGGCATTTGAAAATGCACAATGGAAACCTTCTACAATGGGTAATCGCATTTCATCTCTGGATCGCTTGAATCATAAATCGCGATTCTTTAAAATGCTTTGTAGCGTAAATGGTGAATAATCTTTGAAGAAAATGTGCAGAGTACACGATTATTTTTGTATGCTACAAGAGCTTCGTAGTTGTACACGGTTCAGGTATGAATGTAGTTGGTAGTTCTGGTCAGCGTGCGTGCTCGTGGTTCATTCAATATATAGAGAACCGTTTTTTGACTCCTATTTTACTGCCAGCTTTAGGTTTACGGTTTTTTTCCTTGCCTGTTCCGTGTTATCTTTTTGTTTTTTCGTTATCTGTATTATTTTAATTTTGGCGAGATTTTATTTTCTTGTGGCGGTGTTCAGTTTCAAGGTCACGACCTTGAGACTTACTCGTTGACGGAACCAGAGTTTCTTGATTTTTTATAACACATTCGTCTAAAAGTATTTCTTTAAATGACCTCAAATATTTCGCCTAAATTTACACCGGTATAAATTCTAATCATCGTATCTTTTAGCACCTAGGATGATTTTTCGACTTTCAAGAGATAAATAGCCGGAGATGTGATCACCTGTGTATGCTCCTTCTTCGTGCGTTCTGACAGGCAAGTTGACAACCGAGCAGTTTACTGCTGGATGTTGACGAACTCGCGACGTCTCCAGTGACGGACGGAGCGTTTACAACTATCTGTGGTACCGAGTTCCACAGCGAAATATCTCTGCGCGAGGGGCTGTAGACGTGAAGGAGACCGTATGTTCGGAGAATTTTGAGTTTGAAGTTGTGACATCTCGTACGGTCGTTGGCGGTAGGCGCGTAATCCCTCCAGACCATGAGCTTGAAAAAGTTAGTAATCGGCAACCTAACACCGGCTTAGAACGTCGAACCATACAAGTCTAGTTTTGGTATGAGGGACGAGCCCGTGTGCAACGATGTTGCATTCGTTACTGCGTTTGGTTATTCTTGATGAAGTCGGATCTTCTCAACAGTCGCTTCGCATTTGGGATCCTTGTGTCGATATTATCTATAAACAGCTTGCAATTAGGACAGGCCAAATTCAAACGCTTTCCTGCGAGCAATTGATTGACTGTCTTCGCATCGATAAATCACGTGCCAGTATGGATTAAAAGGCTTGATCATTACATTCAGTCGCTTGTACACACTCGGTCCGTGGTATTTACTGCGTCGTGTTCAGGCCTCTGCAAGCATGAAATAGAGCGACTGTTTACTGTGGTTTCCTGTCTTCTCATTATATGTCTCCTGTTAATAATGCTCGTGGTGGGTCTAAGCTGTACAAAGGCGAGCCTGCAAGCATCCACATAGTTTTATGGCTAATCACCATACAATTTTTCACGTAATCCTGCTGAATACATTCCCATCTGCGAACTTCTGTAAAGCTCATGCTCTACACGAATGCCAATAAACAGTGGGTAAATCATATTTGGTTCATCCTGGAAGAGATTAATTCTATCAGTGGTGTGACTTCTACATTTCACATGAACCTCTTTTCCGATTTTGTTTCGAGTGGTCTTTTCCAATGTTTATGCCTATCAACAGGTCCGCTTCATGTGTTCGAACGAAGTTTACATCCCACATATGCGTCAGTCCCATGGGACTCGTATATACATGATTGAAGGGGACACACAGTTGCCTCCACAATAAATTCGACCGCTAATGACTCGTCTTATAATCCTAAGCTGCTCAAAACAAACATCCGACCCGGCGATATCCTCAGTCAGCCTCACTTTTTGATGACATTCTACAAAGAGGACTCAATACTACGACTATGATTCAAGTTTAAACCTATGATACGCCTTAATTAAGCTGGTTCTCAGCCTTTCCCACCAATAGTGCAATTCGGAAACAACAAACACAAAAACGAAGGTATTCACCTTGCTGAAGAAAATCGGAAGATGAAGCTAGATTCAAATACAGAACATCGCAGGAGAAACTTATTATCAAGTCCAAACCGATCCTAACAGCTGTTCAAAAGTCAATATCTTCATACAAAAAGTCTGGTGACGTAAACTAAAATCAGCTTTCAAGCATGGTTGACTTCAAGCCAGATTCGGTCTCCTATGATCAATCAATTGGCTGTCGTTGCATCGTAAAATCACGTACGTATGGATCGGAAAGATTCGATTATCCAATCAGTTGTCTCCTGTTAGCAATAATCGTGGTTGTATCTCAGCTTCAGCCTCTGAGTGCATGACTTCGTGGTTGAATAATTTTCTTCTTTTGTGTGTAGTTTTTTATTTATCGAGAATTATGTTACGCTTATCGCTTCTTTCGTGTAGCCATCTTACTCTGGATCTCTCTCCCCCATGACAGCTGTCACCGTGGTTTTAAGCCACACCCAGACAAATTCTTACGACCACCAGCTGAGATGGAATTTTGTTAACAACAAGCAGGAAACTGTCTCGTTGTCAACTTACCCATCTGAATGCAAAACGAAAGGCTGTGCACAGGTACTCTCACATCCTTCTTTCTATATTTTGAATTTTTAACTTAGTTTAATCAACCTCGTACAAACGTATCGCTTATTTTTAGTTTTAGCCGAAATTTATATGTACATTCTACGTGAGCTGCCTTAATATTACCCACAAACGTGGATTACAGTATGAACGTATCCATGTACGGCAACACGAGATGTTACGAATACAAGCTTGCGACGTTTTCACTTCCGTGTGTAGGGAGCAGGAGGATACTTTCAATGTTCGCTCCGTCGTGGCAGTTTTGAAAGCCATCAACCCCAACGAAGTTATTGTTCTGATCGTGTTAAATGGATCTTTCGATTATCGGACAGATTATCTGTTTTTTAAATTCAGTGACTAGTGTTGTTTTCACCATTGTGACAAGCCTAGCACCAACCTACTCTGTGAGCTATTCATTAGCATAGTGCTACCCGATTTCTCGGGCCTAAATACGTGTCGAAGCAGGATTTGAATCTGAATCACTTTACTTTGAGTGCAAGTATGTTATCCACTGGATCACTGTGACATTAGCCATAGTCGGCTCGATTCTGTTCAACGTAAAATAGTGCGTCTCATTGCAATCTCCCCAACTGACCGATAACTTACAACCCCTTTCCCATCGTCGTAATGTAACCGCCCTTTTATTTTATCGCTACTATCACGAACTTGCTTCTGCTGTCCCATTACCCCAATCTTTCAATCGCCCAACCTGTCTTTTTCCTTTTAGTCATCCTTAACAGGTGCTAATCCCCCGTTGTCGAACTAATCTTTTTCCTCCTCATTCTTCCCGGAACAGCTCGACTCTGGAACAATTTACCCCTCTCTGTTTTTCCAAACTCCTATCATCTTCAAATTTTTAAGATTAGAGTTAACGCTTACTTGTTCAACCCTCCCTGAGGGTCTTTTTGTCAATTGTTTGCATTTATATTGTCATTATTATTGGTATTAACATCCTTACAGGGGGTCTTTGACCATGAGATCTCCCTTCTTCTGTAATCCACTTTTGTAATAAAGTACAAAGCAAGGCAGATCTCAAGCCAAATTCAGTCTCCTGTGATGAATAAAGTGGTGGTCCTCGCATCGACATGTCACTTACCTGTATAGATCAGAAGAATTTAAATATGACAACCAGTTGTTTCCGCAATGACCTCTGGGTCGTTACGCTGTTATGTTTAGCTCTTCGCGAGAACAAAAAGCGACCAATCATTTTGATTGCTTCTCTCCTCAAAGACCAAAGGCTTCCTACTTTATTCTACTTGAATTTAAATGTGGTAACACAATCTGTGTAAGCATTTTGACAATCAAGTGACATTTAACAATGGTCAGACCGGGGCTTGAATCTCCGACCCTTCGTTTTGGAGATAAACGCTTAAGCCCTCAATCAAACGAACTTTTTGATTTGAATAAGAAACTATATACACAGTCATTTGTTTATTGTTCGTTGTTTAGCTTTTTTACGACATATATAACTGTGTCGATGAAAATGTTTAAGATGAGTTTTATTCACGCTATTCTTAGTCGTCTAATTGTTTTCTTTTCCTTTCCTACAGCAATTTGCGTTGATTGTCATCAGTTGTAGCTTGATATGTGAATAACTGTTCCATTTATCCAACGCTGACCCACACTCAAACAACACCAGCGGTCGGATTTGAATACTCGCTGGAAAATGTAATTATGAATAACAATCAGCGCCCGGGTAGCCACAACACCAGACAACCTATGGCTCAAATGGCGTATTCGGCTTGTATCATATGCGGAATGCTATGTCTTGTGAGTGGCTCCAGTGTCATCCTCATATGGGCCTTTGCGTCAGACTTTTCTAAATTGCACCCTGTGGGCTTACGCGTTGGAGCCATAGTTTGCGCTCTTGGAGTGTTGCTGGTTTTGCTTGGTGTTGTTGGTTTCTATCGCTGGCACATGAGATTGAGAAGGTCGATGAAGCTCAGTCCTGTTTCGGAATCTCAGCGTAAATTAGGAACGAACTGTCGAGTAAGTCATTTGGTCCTTTTAAAGCAGGTGAATTTATTCTCAGCAGTGATGGTAGAACTACAGCTCATTTCCAAATTGTTGAATATTTGGAAGTGGTTATCTAACAGTAACTTGGAGTTCTAAATCGATTATGCATCAAAAACAGCAGCTGAAAGATGTTCCATGAGCTGGCGAACCACCGTTGTGCATAATAGCGGAAATTCAGTTTATCAGACCTTTGAACAACGTGTTTGTATCGACCCATTTCCGGATTGTTTAGAAGTGATAGTAGGTAGTTACGCTGCCACCCATGGAGGTACCACCACCAGACCTATCAGAGCCTCATGTGACGTGCCGCTCCAACCCCTGGGTTGAGTTGCAGGTTTTTTTACACTTCAGCCCAACATGACCATTCATAGTTCTTCGTTTTTATTTCTTATTGTGGGTTCGTTGAGTTTATCACAAGGGGTCTTCGACTCTGGACTCTCCCCTCTCATACAATCTGATACATTGTGCATAAAAAGTAATGCGTTAGATTCATTGTTTTTCCTGTCTGTATATTTGATGAAATAATATAAAGTCTTTCTTGTTCCTCTAATACTCAAAGGTAAACAGGTCGAAGCATTTGCATCTTGTAGGGTAGTCGAGATGCCTAATACCAGCTACCAATCTCGTGACCGATTGCTATACGCGTTCCAACATTTTCTCTTTAGCAACGGTGCATTGATATAAGACAACATAGCAGTATATATGTGATCTTATTCCGTCGCCCTAGCCAAAGTAGTACCCAATCTGTGTCGCGATACGCTCATAAGAGCATATTATTATTATTATTATTATCATCGTTATTATTATTATTATTATTATTATTATTATTATTATTATTATTATTATTATTATTATTATTATTATTATTATTATTATTATTATTATTATTATTATTATTATTATTATTATTATTATTATTATTATTATCATTATTATTATTATTATTATTATTATTATTATTATTATTATTATTATTATTATTATTATTATTATTATTATATTATTATTATTATTATTATTATTATTATTATTATTATTATTATTATTATTATTATTATTATTATTATTATTATTATTATTATTATTATTATTATTATTATTATTATTATTATTATTATTATTATTATTATTATTATTATTATTATTATTATTATTATTATTATTATTATTATTATTATTATTATTATTATTATTATTATTATTATTATTATTATTATTATTATTATTATTATTATTATTATTATTATTATTATTATTATTATTATTATTATTATTATTATTATTATTATTATTATTATTATTATTATTATTATTATTATTATTATTATTATTATTATTATTATTATTATTATTATTATTATTATTATTATTATTATTATTATTATTATTATTATTATTATTATTATTATTATTATTATTATTATTATTATTATTATTAGATCCCTATCGATCATAGGTGAATGGATTTGTTAACTTGTGTGTAATTGCTTCTAGAATGAATCTATTAAGTCTAGGCGTGTGAACTTATTCACGGGCTTGCATGTAAAATTACAGCCAATCACGTAAATCATCGAATTAACAAAAAACTAGTAGTTGCAGTGTAAAGCAGTGGTATGGATGGTTATTTCACCCGAAACAAATTTACTGCACTTGTCCTCAAATCATTTTTGAATTGATGAATTCTTTGTTCGTGCACAAACAGAACCTTAATGAACAGACGGCGGCATGCGACCCGGTTTACTCGAAACAAACCTGTGGTGTATGAGACTAGTAAACAATATTTTCAAACTCGAGTGAAAATATACTATACGCGGATATCTACTTCCAGCAGCATTTTTGCAGCACTAATGAATGACGGTAATTCTTTACTGAACCATCCTCCTTCCAAGTTGAATCTTCAACTTTTAACCTTGGTTTACTTTGATTTGTAATAAGGTTTTCCGAGCTTCTGTTTGCTCTCATCCGATTGTCTCACTCAATTTTTAGGAATTAAGTATGATTATCATGGTTCGTGTCCTGAGCCCCTACCGTCACCCACGAAGAACTCATGAAGTTTTTAGCGTTAACCTGGGTTGGCGAAAAAGAGTCGACTTTTATTCTGTCTCGCACCATTGTAATTAATGTCGTGCGATCTGAAATGAACTGAAGTCACTAAGCAGATACTCTAATGACAATTTCCGCCAACCGTACGATCGATAAATAAACTCGCAGTCCTCAAGAACGCTAAGATGCTCAAAATGTGATAAAAAAGATAGCGCTTTTTTCTACTATGCGGTGATCTACACATCTCCGGCCTAATATAAATCCTCGTTGGGTTTATCTAGTACAGATTTTGGTCAGTTCAGAAACAGTTAATTAAAATGATGGTCAGAATATCAGTATAATTGTCTGCGTTTTTTATCATAAGTTGAACCTTTTCTTAGATAGTGGGTATCATCCTAATGTGTTCAAGGTTTTGGATATTTAGGCTAAAATCCGGTCTTGATTGAAGTCTTTGTTTTTTCCGTTGTTTGATGTTAGCTATTTCGGTTCCATTCGTAATCTCCGCTCTATGATTCAATGGGTAGCTGACTATTGATATGCGGACTGTGGACAATTGAAGGGTTAATTGAAATGTACGACTTATCTGTTCGTTTAAGCTTCGTTTTCGGATATCAGTTACCTTGTGTCATCAAGAATCAGATTTTGTTGCAAACTTGGTTGTGGATGAAAGAGCACTAAACTTACCGACAGCTAAGCTGTAAAAAGCGCGACCTCTGAAGTTAGTACAGCCACTCAAACGAGAAGCTTCGGAGGAGTGAGTGCAGGATACACTAAGTTAGAGTTCACTGTCCTATTCGCTTTGAAACGAACTTGGAATATATAATATAATCTGTCAGTGAGGTGAGATTAATAAAACGAAAAATAATCAAATTATTCCCTCCAAGTATGGAGTGGTATCAAACTTAATTTCTCCGCGATGTGTTTCCTGGAGCACAACCACCTACTCTTGTTTATTAACTTTCCGAATGACAACTGACTTTTAAATCTGAGATTTTCTGGAGTGATTTCGTGGAATAATTTTAAGTTGAATAGTATTTTTGTGATACCAAGAAGAGCACACTTAGTGCGAAGTAATTATAATCAATTCTTGTTTTTTTGTTTTCTCAGTTTGCAGATCCAGCTCCATTATGTTTCCAACAATACGAACCTTTGACACGACTGAAAAAAGCCAATTCTGCGGTTTACGTTCCCGTGGGATCTGAGAAAATCAAGGTTGTAGGGCTGATACGGGCTAACATTTCAGCCACAGATCTGAGATGCGCAACAAAGAAGCTATCATCTGGAAAACGTCCCAATCGTTGCGAATCTAGCGTCATTTTCTTGAGAATAATAGTAGTGGCTCAAAAGGTGGTGAAGATAAATTGGGTTCCTTCTGTCCTGAGAGATCTCTTGTGCGAGACAAAATGCTTCGACGCTCTTTACCGAAGGTTCTTGTTCATCCTCCGAATAACAAGGCAGAATCCCACCGCAGTACTTTAAAGATTCGAGCCAAACGTTTGGCGAAAGCCAAGTGAGTTTCTGGATTGGAGTGTTTGTGAACTGGAAATTATTGCGTCTTCATACACGTCAAACAAGTCGATATATATATTTGTTTTAGTTAAAGGGCGAACACCGAGTAGGATAGTTGTATTGGTGACGTTTCAATTCAATACTCTGAATCGTTGTCGAACAATGCAATTAGGAATTTTCGGTTTTTATACTTCGTTGCTTTCCTGTCTATCCATCGTCCTGTTCTTTCTCACCTTGATGATTAATGGATCGTAGTGTGAATCCGGATCGATGTGTCGATTGTATGACGCCTTGGATAACACTGCTTCCAAGATCAAGCGTTCTTGTTTCTTATTGGCCGATGCGATGACCACCCCGTCGTTTGGGTTGACATTGTGTCCCCTTTCTGCGCAATGTTGCCATATGTGCGATTTCGTGTCACCCCGTCTCAACGCTAGATGATGTTCGTGTAAACGTGTCATATATATATATATATATATATATATATATACCGTTTAAAGACGTATTTTATTCAAGATCTCATGTGACCCTCAAATTTTCAGCTTTTTTAGCGACCACCCTGTATACATATATATATATGATTACTATAAAGTATCTTTTTGATACATGGGTGGTCGAACAGTCCCACACCTGAATCCGCACTTTTGAACGACTATCGCAACAATCTAGCTTCAATATGTTATTAATTTTTATCGATTTATAGTTCCGTTATGTCGGCATGTCCCCACTTCAATTTGATTGTAAATTGTGTGCACACGTACCTGTATTGCTGTCCTGCCCAACGGAATGCGACTTGTTTTGGACAGACAATGTCACAATCCTAGCTCGATTTTTTTTCTTGCACTTTAAGTCACCTCCAAAATCAACCGCACTGTCTCGTCCAGATATAGTCACCATAGCAACCAACAATCATTTCCTCCTTTAGTTTACCAATATAGTTCTTTATTAATAGTAAACAGTGTCTCCGCAAAACACAGGAATGAATGTGAACGGCGAATCGCAATATTTCAGTGTGAGCCTCTGCTCTCCCTACTGATTACTCATCAGAGATAACTGTGTTCTTTTAATCTGCATTTTCGCGCATTGATTCCCTGTTTTGATCTTCTGTTAGATCGGAAGGATTGGAGCTAGATGAACTGAGCCGTACCGTCAAACAGAATCCATATGTAGTCCGATAGAAGATAAAAATGAATCTGAATCCAAAATTGCACGTCGGCGAGAGGTAAGCTTCAATCGCACTCTGGATGACAGCTCATTGAATTGCATTGGCCCGAACCCAACACTTGACCACGCCAGCTTGTTTAACTTGAATAATGAGGGAACCGTAAATTCATCACTTACTTCAGGTAACTCCCCAGCAGCTGCAAAAACCGAAGCAGATGGGACTTCAGCCAAAAGATTCCTGTTTATGGATCAAGCTGGACAAGTCATCTCGTGCAACACCCTCTGTGACGAAGACATGGAAGATGATAGCAGTGTTGGCGTCGGATGTAGACGATTACAAAAACGTCCTGGTTGGAACTTTTTCCCCGTTTTTGTAGATCGGGAGAAATTTGAGGTTTCTGTTGTGAGTGATGAAGACTCAAGTGAACAAAAAGCTAAAAACAGCCCGGATGCTGATCTGGAACCTCTCAGTGTTCAGAAAATCCCGCCTACAAAATCAAAACAGAAAACTGGCACGATGTTCCGTTTTCTTTCATTCTTACGGCAAATGCGCGCATTTAAGCATTCACCCAAGGAGAATGACTAGATGCCGAACAAGCGCGATTGTCAGGTTCCTCAGTTACGGACCACGCATCATATGCGCGAGAAAAGCCCGTAAGTACGAAACATCCTTCGTCAGTAATGCTGTTAAATCCATTTGTGGTAGCCATGAATGTGGATAGCAACACCCTATTTGTGAGACCCATTAACCATGAATTACTGCTTGAGACTGAAAAAAGAAGCCAGCTTTTTTCGAACATGGACATACATAAGAAGGTAACTGTATGCCTATCGTTTGTGTGAAATCTGAAAATACGAAAGTCGTTAACGAAGGAATAGACAAAAGAAAAACATTTATGAACAACCATAAGAATTTAGCTGGTTTTATTCTATAAACTGAAGACTCAGTATCTCAAGATCCTAATATTGTTAGCGGGAAAATTATAACCAACCTTTTTATGCAAAATTTACAATGTAATTCGCTTAAGGTTCACGGAGTATTGATCTCTTCATGCGAAGAGTTTATTCAGCTCGCGCATGACCTTCGAAATGTACATCTGGTCTGTAATTGTTTGAATTTCACAGTGGTTGGCTTTCAGCATTCTTTAAAGACTTGTGGTGATCCTAACGTCAGTCCGCAAGCTTCATTCGAACATGACAAGCTTTGACGAACCTCTGAATCCTACAATACGCAAACTTGCTTATTATTATTGGTCCGAATTAAACCGAGGTTATATCCACCAATCTGCTTACCACCGAGAATCAGCGTATGCGCTAAATGAAACCATCCCCGGCCCTTTTCAGAGCCACTACTTTATGGTTCAGTCTTAAAGCTCTTTCCCGGGTGCCATAGTGAGTTGCATGATGAGCATGTATCAAACTAAGTCTGGT
Source organism: Sinotaia quadrata (assembly GCA_028829895.1). Taxonomy (NCBI): domain Eukaryota; kingdom Metazoa; phylum Mollusca; class Gastropoda; order Architaenioglossa; family Viviparidae; genus Sinotaia; species Sinotaia quadrata. The sequence goes on from JALGAQ010000009.1 coordinate 5,091,237, forward strand.
GATTGCGTCTGTGCTTCACCAACCTGATCACAGGCCTAGGGCCAAACAGCTCTGAGTTGTTGCCCAAACCGGAGTAGGTGCCGGGGTGGGATTCGAGCCCAGATCGCTTTTCTCAGAATCAAGTGCATCATCCACTGCATCACCCCGGCACATCATACCTTATCAATAGGCTACGTTCGGCCCTACGAAGAGAGCCCATGAAACCTTGCGATATCAGTGATAGCATAACCGCCTATTAGAAATCAAGATCTTTGAAGCGTCCGAAACATCCACCTCAAGTACACAGGACCATCTCGAGATATTCCACCTTTCAAACATCGCGATCACGTCCGCATCTGAGCATGGCCATGGAATAATTAACCAATAAATTTCACATGCGATAGACTTGTTGTATATTACGCAACCGTCAGCTATTGTCGCTTCCGTATTCGGATGTATATCTGACTTTATACGCTTGTATCGTAATTCACAGATTTTCTACGCTCATGTATTGTTATGGAGCCACGAATATGCTCTAGCATAAGCGAGCATGGACAAACCTTCTGTCGCCTCTAAGTGTTGGGAAGTATTGCAAACCTCGGACCAAATGCTACAGTGCAATCTTCAGTCGTAGCTCGCATACCGTGTTCACATTTTTGCGCTCACGTTTCATCTCTCATCATACTCTCTTAGTGACCTATTTTCTCGGTTGTGTTTGCCACCCTGATTTTGTACTTGTATTTTTTAATTATTGTCTTTACGCATTACTTTTCCTGGGGTGCTTAGGACACGAGACCCGTAAACGTTTTTGTTTTTACAGACAGCATGTTGACAGAGACAGTGGATCCGAGTTTAAACGATTCATTGACTACCTCCAGTGTGTAGCCTTTAACCAAAATTTTCGGTGCGGCGTTAATTCCTTGGACGATGACTTTGGTTTTGTTTAACTGAAATTCTTTGCACACGTCACCAAGCAAGCTTACTGGTCGCTGCAAATTTTTTTCAGAATGGGTAGTTAAAACCACATAGTCCGAAAATAGTAACTTCCTCATAAGCACTTTCCCAACTTTTGTTTTTGCCCGAAGTTGTGCAGGATTGAACATTTCAGTCCATTTATAAAAAGGTGCAATAACACCGTTTTCGTTTTAACAATGGATACACGATTGATGATACGCTGGTTTTCTGTGGATACTTGGTGTGAAAACTATCATTAATTAGTCCTCTAGTTTTCACACGACAAAACTTTTGAGCTCTTAGTGTATTGACTGACTCATGCTGCAGAAAAGTGACGAACATCAGTACAATGGAGCCCCGCTCAGAGGACCACTTTTTCTGTGATCATGAGTGATCCGCTAACCGGGGTTCCACTGTACTGCTCATCAAACTGACATGAAGTTCTGAAAATAACTAAAACGGCCACATTGATGAACGCAGTTTCGGTAGCTCGCTTACCAATATATGAACGTCGGAGATCTACCTGAGAATTAAAACAACATGAAAAAAGCTCTTCCTCCAGAGTGAACATAAACTGTTTACTTACTGTAACTACGTCTGTCTTGGAGGTTTTCCGAACGTTTTGACATTCTCAATTCTTTTCTCAGATTTTAGTCTCGGTAGAACAACTTCTTCATCTCTTGCCGGATGCATACTGACATATTTGCTTTAGTACTTAAACTTGTGGCTTCTTTCACTGCCAAACAATGCACAGGTAATTGCTTGTAACCATGTTAGTACTTAACTGGGTGAGGGTTAGCGAGGAACGAACATGCCAACCGCTCGACTATGCCTACCTGGTACCGGTTTATTCAGAGGAAAATTGGTTTGTGTTCTCACATACGAGTTTCATTTAATTTCAGCGAAGGTCATTCAAACGAGATGCCCATGGCAAAATATGTACCATGAACGAATCATTTGTCTTCGAGGATTTGTATCCTGGTGGAAGACAACCAGTTGTTGGTCAGAGTTCCAGTGAAACTGATAGTTTCAGCATGTCCA
>JALGAQ010000009.1:5093310-5129975 GCA_028829895.1 Sinotaia quadrata
AACTGGCTTTGCGCCGCCACCCACTGACAGTCCACTGATTGAGCTTTCATCATGCATACCCGTGTAACTGCGTAAAAGTGAACCCATCACTCTCGATTTTATCAAGGCAATGAGGCCGATAGGGATATTCTGTGCACAACACAAATTGCTAAATAAATGCCCACACAAAGTTGTTTAAACACGGGTGTGACCCACCTAGAACATAATCACTACGTGGCTCCCTCAATCTTGATTATAAGCTATCAGAGAGTTTGGTGAATGCAGTCCAAGTGGTGACACACAAGTGAGGTAACTGTTTGGAATCTAGGTTATACTAACAGCACCTGAATAGAGCAAGGAATGACATCTAAGTTGTACGGTATAAAGGGCATTATAACAGCACCTTCCTTCATCCGATTTTACTTTTGGAACTTAATGGTGACTTTTGGCGGGAGAAAGAAAGAAATTTTAAATAGTTTGGTCGTAGATTTATGTGAAAAGACACTGACAATACACATGCAAATGTTGCACAGATATATGTTAAACTATTACCAGCAGCTAGCTTATCTGAACAACCTGCAGGCAGATAATGTTGATCCGACACAGTCTGTGGTGAGAAATGGGCTGAAAAAAAAGCGGTGGATCAGAATCACACGTTAACCTCATACGAAGTCTTATTCAATCATTATCGGCAGTTCGATTTTACACGTACGTGATATACATGGTTTTAAGTCAAACAATCGATCCCTCGCAACAAAAGGTTATTTTATTTGATAAGAGTTTACATTGGGAAATGAACTGAAAGGAAGCGGTGAACAGAAGCCATATGAGAAAGCTCTTATGGATATCTATTCAACTCTTTCAAAACATTATTTTGGACATCCGTGAAGTGTAACCCCATTTCTTGGACCAACCGTTTCATCATTGCACGTCAAAAAACTCAGTTACATGTAATCCCGATACGGGTAATAAAGACAAGAGGAGTGTTTATCTGGAGTAAATGGACGGCCTTGAGCAAACAATTCATGTATGAAATGCCAATGACGGTGGATAACATGATGGATAAACGCTTTCTTCTAAGTAATATTGTAAACCATGTAACTTGCTGAAAATTCATCCTATTTGGATAAATAAAGCATTATTATTATTATTTCGGAATATCACCATCACGTGCCTGCCTATTTTCCAATCAAATATGATCCACATGACCGCAAAGAACAGTATAACCAGTTGAGCAACTGTTTGCAATATCAACACGACCCACTGCCATGTAGTTTAGATCAAAGTCTCGGAGTGAAGTTTTGTAAGACAACCTGCTACTTCGGTTTGGGCAACCTTTTCTACCCCGTCCTGAAGGGAATCTCGGCACTGCATATTTGGGGGAACAAAATAAACACCACTTGACCAATCTTCATTTCACTTTTATGTACGCACCCTGATTTGCTTGGCGCCAGACCTGTTTTTCAGGTGGTATATGTAAATATATATGATATAGATAATTTCAGACAAATGTATGCATACGGTCACGGGGTATGATCACGTGTGCCACTGACATTTCCGTGTTCGATTGACGTCTAAAAAAGGACAGTTACCAAGACCGGAGTGTCCTACATTTGACAATAGTGGATGGTGTGTGATACTCGAAGTATATGCAAGGTGTATTCGTAAGTATTTTCAGTTGATTGCCATTTGCGAATGCGTGAGCAAAATAACACCAAGAAGCTTACATAATAAAATCAAACAGCAACCAAATTAACCGACCTCATGGCGCAAAATCTCAATGAAGCACCATTCTAAATAAACGAGATCGAAGCAAACCTCTCCAGCTTCCTTATGCCATACACACAACATACAGAACGGGAATAATTTTGTCAACTGTCATACCCTAGGGAATTCCCAAACAGGTCATAAGAAATGGATTCGACTGCATTCTACAATGTGTCGAATTTATTGGCAAGCGTGAAGACAGAAAACGCGTGAAGGGGTTAACAAGGACAAAAATCGATTGTGACTCGTATGAAGAAAATCTAATGGTGGCGATGGTGTGAACGATACGCAAGTTAAGCCCCAAACGGATCCCACGTGCAGCTGGTCTTACCGTGCGACATCGACCAGTAAACGCGACAGATTTGAAAGATCATCATAATCCCTAGTTGCCTGACTACTTAGATCGGTGAGAAAACTAGTTGCTAGCTTTCTCATTTTTCCTTAATGAGCATGACACAATCAGGGAAACGTTGATCTCAGCTAATGTTATTTGTGACAGCAGTTGTTTGTGGGTAAGATGCTACCCGATTGTCCAAATCACAATATGTGTTGGAACGTGATTCGAACCTGGGGTCGCTTTAGAGGCAAGGTTAACTATCCACTGCGCCACCCCGACACTAATGTTAACTATGCAAAACAAACACATTAGAACAGTCACGCGCGTATTAATCAATCGGTCCGCAAGCGTTAGACCGCGCAGAGTGAGTCGTACTCAGCTTTCTGTTATCCTTATGCATTCAGTGATGAACCATGATAACTTCATTCGGCTGTTGGATTGATCAATGATCAAGACACCACAACAAAAGACGGAACGTGATTAGCACGGCTCGCAAGTATGGATCACAGTAATTAGAAAGGTGGAAGGAAAAATGTTGCGAATTGTTTCAATATCCGCAGATAACGCTAATATATTTATTGTAAAAACAAAGTGTCTTGGCAACAATCGGCGTATTTTATTATTCTACCAACGTTTCGGTCTGCTACTGCAAGACCTTTGTCAAGGTAAAAAAAGTGTACAGAGCATTGTGTGACAGTCATTATATTGGAGGCTGGAAGCTGGTTCCAAACCTATACCTGAAGTACCACATTATACGCGGGTATGGAATATCCTTGAATACATGATGGATAGCGGTCGTCCACACAGAATATGTAACACAGTGATCGTTGGTGATATTTCTACAGCATAATTTGAGGCTTCGGGTGTTGCTTGATTAAGAACAACGCATAGACTAAGTGGTACGTAAAATTCAATGTGCTCCATGCCTAATGATCCAAATGCACCCGAGATGTGCGGGTAGGGAATACCATGTTTATATAATGGATAGCGATCGTCCACACAATACGTGGGACTAAATGATCGTTGGTGATATCTCAACAGCATTGTCAAGGATCCTAACTGCTTATAGGTACAAGGCATAGTTAAAATAATAAGATAATATTCGAAATTATTTGGTCCTGAACCTGATCGCCTGAATCACCCTAACACATGCGGGTAGAGAATATCCTTGGATATCAAATGGTTAGCGATTGTATACACACAACAATGTGACAACAATTCGTGGTGATATCTCTACAGCATGGTCACGGTGTTCGGTGTACTGACGTTCCTTATAGGTAAAAGAAATCGAATACATTGTTTCATTTCGTTCGTAATAAATTAAATTCGTTAACGTCATAATCACGTCAGCCATGAATCCGTTTAAAGTACATAGGTTGACGTGGGTTTTGTTAACATCAAGTTCTCCGTAGGTCAGACGTAATCAGCGTAATGCGACGGTAGGGAGGGGGCAGGGAGTATCACTCAACACCGGGTGACGAATTGGATAAACTGTCATGGCATGATGAGGTCCCAACATAGGATCTAGGTCACCAAATGTTTCATAGAGGTAAGTGGTACAGATCATTAAAGAATGATTCAAAATACCTAGTGTGAGATCATAGGTACCTGTACGATTCAAACATCAAAAAATACTTGCAAATGAGTGTTTGTGTCTTAGGTAGGCGCTTTGGTACACAAGCTCAGGAGGTTTTTCTGTGTGCAATCAGGCACGTTTGTACAACTGATGACGGCTAATAAGCAACAAACCCGTCTTGTACTCGGCCCGAATGGAAACAAAAGGCCTTCCGAATTCAGTAGTATCTATAACGGTCGCGGACACCTTCGCATGACGGGGCACAACGAACAACAGGACAGACGGGGAAAGAAATCAAGACAGGCGCTTGGACAATCGAACAATGAAAACTCCAATCCAGCATCCAGGCTCCAATATAATGACTGTCACACAATGCTCTGTACACTTTTTTTACCTTGACAAAGGTCTTGCAGTAGCAGACCGAAACGTTGGTAGAATAATAAAAATACGCCGATTGTTGCCAAGAGACTTTCGTTTTACAATGATCAAGACACCACAACAAAAGATGGAACGTGATCAGCACCGCTCGCAAGTATAGATCACAGTGATTAGAAAAGGTGGAAGGAAATGTGTCGCGAATTGTTTCAATATCCGCAGATAACGCTAAATATGTCTAGTTCCGGTACTACTCATTCGATGCACAAAATGAAAATAATCAGCGATTTAGCTACTACCACTATAGATAAACGCACTTGATTAGATATTAAGGTGTCGCAAATAATAATCGATTTTTCTTCACAGACATGAATGCGATTGGTTAAATTTAAAAGACAAAGAAGATGAAGTAAGAAGAAAACCAATCCGACTAGTTATAGCCGACTTTTGATTTTCTTTCCACACAAAACGTATATGGGTTGTACCAAGCGTAGAGCAGTGCAGCTTATATCCCCATAATTCGACTTATAAATAAGGATGTTGTTAGCAGCCGTCCGATTTGTGAACCAGGAAGCAATCTAGCATCTGAAACCGGGTCGTAACCGAAAGGTGACATTACTAGATAGACAACTAACAGCTGTGTGTGTGAGAGTTTAAGAACAATGGATGAATTTCGAATGGGCAATTAGGGTTTTAGACGTTTCACTCTTTTTCAGATTATCACACACCGACAAAAATACAGATACGAAATAAATTTGAATTGTTCAATATTGCTCGCCTTCGAGTAAAACATAAATTCGACAGGTATCTGTGAGGAGTTCTTTGTTTGTTGATAACGCAGCCTTAGATGTCCAATTTGAGGAATCATCACGGCCGTTAATAGAAAGTAGCTTGTCCTGACTCTGAGATTAAACAAGACTAAAGTCATCAATCGGAAATTTAGCATCGCCCGCGAACACTTCGAGAGGCAGTTGCTCAGTAAAAATAGTGGATGAATCTCTATAAACCCTATATGTATATCTTCTGCGAAAGCGCCGACGCATTCCATACAACAACTGATGACATTGGGTTTCCAACAAGCAGGTCCTTCAGCACATTTTCATGCTCCTCATTCACAGACGCTTGTGCTAGTTTGGCCAAGCCTAAATGTCTGTTGTATAGCAAACTTTTTAGCGGATCTAGATTACCTGAGAGATCACCATTACAACACAAAAATGTATGCAAGCGGATCTGAAATCAGGTGGGATCAAGTCGTCAGGCGGAGGAGCAGAAGAAAATCCATCGAAACAGTAACTGGAAAAAGAACATGCGAAACCTCACGGGGATGATTGGTTGTTTGCAAACGGAAGCTCATAAAACGTTTATCGGCAGATTCAGGATAAAATTCCTAAGGCTGCACCTTAAATACGAACCAATCAATGCGAGATGAAAATGTTCATAGATCGAATACTGCCAACCGTGATAGCATTTTCATAAAGTACACATGGACGTAAAAGATGCTATTGCGATCCAAAATCGAACACCCTTAGTCTGTGTCTAGAAAACATTCACTCACGTACTAAACCTCTCCTCAAATGATGATTTCGCTTTCAACCAATACACTTCTCGTCGCATTCCTGAATCGGTCGCTGATATTGAACTTCTACTCAAAAGAATGCTAGTTCTTAACCAACCCTATCATGCTATGTTCATATATAGGGTATAAACCTTAGTTATGGTTGGAAATGAGGAAGAGTATCTGAGTACACATCTGCACCACTAATTTCATTCTTCTTCCACATGAAATCAGAATAGCCAGGTTTTTACTATCCACACAAGTGTGCCTCGAGTAAGCAAGACTACTGTGGAGCTTATTTCACCCCCATGTGCTGTTTAGAGTAATAGGACTCAATGTCCGGACAAAGATACTAATGGGTGAGATACTAAGCTATCGATTTTTGAGTAACTGAAACGGCTCTGACACAACAGTTCTTAACCCTGTTGCAGGACGTGAATTCAGCAAGCCCTTGAAGTGAAGCAAACGCAACATCCCATAGTTCCACTCTTTGATCCAGGATCGGTCTTAGCGTTCTGCATTTGGAGTAGCTTATCCATCAATCAAATGGAAATAATCATGAATGTTGATGGGAACCATTGTTGTGATCACGTGTAATCTTATCATTGATTTGTTGACTAGCGACACACAAACCTTCGCCAAATACCTGAAACAAAACATACAACCCTAACATTCCACTATATTATTTTTTGCAATAAAAGTCAACAAAATGAGAGTGAATAATGTGCCTAGTAATTGGCTTTCCACCACGGGCTAAAAGCACCTGATTTTAAACCAAATCTCATTGGGTGAGCCGCACACAGCTGCAAAGTATCGAACGAAAAACACGCGTACTATGTTAGAGCGCAAAAAAATTGTACCAAGCAACAAAACGTTCAAATCCAGTGTTTCTATGGTAGACCCAGCATGAAGGTGATGATGACAACGAAGTGGAGGAATTTTACGGTCAGGAAATAAACGAAAGAGATTAGGAAAAAGATATCCGCATTGTGCAAGAAGATTGTAAAGCAAAAGTGAGACAAGTTGCTTAGAACCATAGGTTCGTTTGGTCTTGGAGGAAAAAAATGATTGTGACCTTAGATTATCTCCAATTGCAGTTACCATACTACTCTAGTCACACCCTTCGACATCATAAGCTATCCAGAACCAGGTGGTAATCAACTAATGGAAAGCAGCTCTCGCTGCTACCTAGGGAAGTACCACTGGCCTAACCTATAAGAGATTCATGGGATTCGCCACTCCAAGCCCCAGGGTTAGGTTACCGTCTCCTTACTATTCAACCAAACATGACCATTCAAATTGGTGTTGTGTTTGTTGAGATTCTTACAAGGAGTCTTTGGCTATGAGCCCTCCCTTGTAATCCAACTGTTCGTGCAATAAAGCGTCCAGTAGATAATGTGATTGACTTCATTCTTGCGCCTCAGCGTTTTAAGTCGGGTAACAACAGGACCAAGACAAGGATATTTACTGATGCTGACATAGGCAGCGATCATGACCTCGTTCTGGAGACATTCAGACTAAAACGGAATAACAATCACTGCTAAAAGCGATCACACATTCTGTACGACATTGAAAAACTTCAAGACCCACGATTGATAAAATATTCCAAGTTAAGATCGACCGTAGATTTGCAGCCCTAAGTCCCCTTGATCTTGATATTAATAACCCATACGAAAAGTATATAAAAAGATATGCATAATCCGACAGTAGGAGAGCTCCTCGGCAATTAATGACCCACTAGCCAGGGATGAGTAGCCCAGCGGGCTGAGCACCTGGCTCGCATCCAAGAGGTTGTAGGTTCAAATTTGTGAACAGACAATGGGCCAGCTACACTGCTGAGATCCAATAAGATCGAAACCATGGCAAGTGGGTCAAAAAATGTCGAAAACATAATTATCCTAATGAGAAATTGTGAATGACGATATTCTCAAAAGGTGGACTAAATACATCAAAGATATATGCAATCAAGAACAAGTTAGCCAACTATTTTACACAACCTCATATAAGATACGGATGAAAATCCAAGAATTTTGAAATAAAAGGTGGATTCTGAAACCTGGGGAAAACATTGGGAACGGACAATGTTCATGTTGGGCTTTTGAAAACTAGCGGCAAGGAAAACTTTAAAGCGTAAACAATATTGTGTCAGAACTTATATAGAACCAAGCGATGGCCAGAAAGATAGACAAAACCACTGATTATTCCATTCCAGTGAAAAGAGAACCAGAGAAAGTGTGAACCATCAGCCTGATTAGCCATCTAAGCAAGATACCTCGTGTCATTTTGACCCGCCTTAAACTTTAAAGTGGAAGCAGTTTGTCTAAAAAACATACTGGTTTTAGGCCCTAACGAATTACCGATGGAAAATATTCAACTACAAAATAATAACTGTAAGGTTTCTACATTAGCAAAGGGACTTCTATCAAAACTTAATGGACTTTGATAAGGAAATTGATCGTGCATGACATGTACTCAGAGGATATCATATCGACTCTACTATCGTGAAAGTTACACAAGCGTCCTAGGAAAGAGTGAGCAGCATCGTCGTTCTGAACAATCATGTGGGTGAGCTTTATGGCACAACTGTTGGTATTGAATGAGGCTGTTTCGTATCACATATACTGTGCAACGTATTTCCAGAGCAAATAATGCAAGAATCCATAGAAGGGCATCATACATTTGCTTGCATCGGTGGAAGAACTATATACCATTGTTTTGTTTGTTGGGAGCTAGCAGTAACGACCTGAAGGATCTTACTGACCATCTGAACGACAGAGCTACTGCATAGGGAATGGAAATAAATGAAAATAATTCGAATGTAATTGTGAATAGCAGAAGTACTATTATTGATAAAATCACACTTAGCGGTTAAACACTGCAGCAAGTAGATCCCTTTAAATACCTTGGAGCGGCACACACGAAAGACAGAACGACTACTGAGGAAATCATCGGATAGTTAAAACAACTTCAGTGATAATCAAAGTGGAACGGTTGTGGACTGTCGAGATTCAGTCGAAATGAAGTATAAGCGTTCCAAATCGTTAGTTCTTTCAGTTCTTATTTATGGCTGTGAGGCTGTTGTCAGCAGGAGAGAAGAGAATAGAGGCTTTCGAAAATAAAAGCCTGAGAAAAGTCCTTGGTATTTATCGGCATGACTACAAATCGAATGATTGTCGTTTCACAAGTCCGGTGACATATACACAGCCAAAACCCTATTCTTGTCACCGCAAAAAAACCGGCGGTCCTACAAGTCGCCATAATATCCTGTGGAAAACTGTCCTCCGGGGAACGGTGGAGGGGGTGGGAGATGAGGACGACAAAAGAAAAGCTAGATGAATACAATAAAGGACCGGACACATATGAATGTGCTTGATATGCTGTGGATTGCCGACGAAAGAGAAACCTGAGGAATTGTTATTTCCTTCTTGAGTTTTATTTTCTCCCACGATCGATGAGGTCAAGGGATCAGGAGATCAGAAGAAGGATCAGGATCAGGAGAAGCAGAATAGTAAATCTCAAAAAAATCGGAATCTGAAAGTCAAATTAAGTGCATCAGCAACCATAGATATTTCCAATCATCTTCTAATTAATCATAAACCTCGATCCGTCATTCAACCATGTCGACCTATGAAAATACAGGTGAATTGAGAAATTAAAAAGGGAATTGAAAGCGGCAATGGAACATCATCAGAACTAAGAACATCGTATAGGATGGACAGTAGTGGCAGGCACTGAAGAACCATCAGCTATCCACGTACGAGAGCTATCATTCGTGGACGTAGAGCGCATAGAACGGAAACCATATTAGCCAAGTGCCCCAATTACTGGTTATTGCACAAATACCAACCGTTTATTGATTCGTTCACGAAGATCAAGCGGTAATCTAATCAAAATTAGTGTATTCCGATTGCTTCATGCCATACCATTTTCATAAGCGCAAAGGAGCAGTTGAATTATGCATCTTGCCTATAAACAACCCGACTATGAAGTGACCCACATGGGGTTCGTCATATAGTCCTGTTTGTGAGAGACGCATTGGTGAAAATGGCTGTCCATCAACTCCTCAGACAATCAATACTTACAACGCTGGATTGTTATCACCGTCCACTACGGTGAGAGCAATTCTGATGTGTACCCGAGAGAATAATGGGGACCCAGCAACATTCGGTCTTTGGCAGGGGCAGAAACGTACACAACACTGTATGTTAATGGTGACCAGTGGGCAAATTATCATTACAAAAAGATCCTAAAACAATTCGAAGGTCTAACAGAATAAGAACTTTCCGCCACGTTTACCGATAGGACAGGGGTGTCCGCATATTTTAAATTTTCATATTTCCCGGGTAAAATGTGCATAATTCTTCATAAAATCGTGCGCTCTTTCTAATAAAGACATCATTTTTCAGAAATATTCTGTTAAAATTTTTGTTTTATCTTACCACTTGAAGAACATGTCCCCACACAACCCCTTGCTAATCCCCCATCTTGGATTTGGCGCGATGCCCATTATCAAGTGAATTTATTCTTTTTAATGTATCACGCTTACGCTCTTCGGTGTGGTGGTAAACGTTATGTTGAGAGTTATGTATCAATTAATAGCGAACCAAGTGCAATACTTCTGTGGATTGCATCTAAATCTGCAAAAGACGGGCAAATGTTTGGACGTCTGGATTAAATACTGTTCCGCATGTGGTGCCGATATTATACTGGTTATTTTCATCTAAAATACCTTGAATTTTTGAATTATATTGCTGACAAATATCCTCTTTGTGTGGGGTCATGTCCTTCAAGTGGTAAGATAAAAACAAAAATTTGAACATAATATTTCTGAGAAGTGATGTCTTTTTTAGAAAGAGCGCACGATTTTATGAAGAATTATGTTCATTTTACCAGGGAAATATGAAAATTTAAAAAATACGGACAGCCCTGTCCTATCGGTAAACGTAGACGGAATTGTGAAGGACCTGCTATCCATCAAACAGAAAACCAATAAAACTCATTGTGGGATTCATTGATGTTGACAGCAGGCGACTGCCAACATGCACTCTAGGTCTAGAAACTGCCTTGTACTCAAGTCGGAAAACTGATGCGTCGATATTCATTATTGATTGTACCTACCCATGTAAACTCCAAGTGTGATATTCAGGGACTCTTCGACCAGCAGTCAGACTGAATGCACCCGTGACGCCGGTCATCAAATTCACCCCCAACGGACAACCTTGACGATCTGGTAGAGTGCAAGAATTGACCAGAAGTACGTAATCGCCCACCTGGTGTGGAAGGATTGGAGAAACAGAGTTCAACTGTCGGGGTGAATCGACTTTCGGATGATTGCTTTTGGTCACATCACAAGGGCTCAGAGAGATTCCATTATCTGACAAAGCAGATGACCCATTTTGTCTACTTCTGCTGATGACTTTGCATTCTTCTACAGTGGTGACCATTTGATACACCTGAACAAATAACCAAAAACGCGTGTTTATTAATTATGTAAAGGTTAATGCACCTATTCAAAAACGAAGATAATGGGCAAAAAACGAACAAGTCGAATGATCCACCGGAGGTTTTATTTTACTCACAAGCAAACAACAGTACAAACAGAAATGTGTGTATAGCCACGTTTGATTGAAGAATGGAGTGGCGAGCAAACTGCGAACCATAGGTTGGGCTGTGTCGCTTTTACGGAAAGCATTCTAGTTAATGATATACATGCACGTCATTTAGTTGAAAACATTAAAAAACGATTCACCCACCTAGTGACATGCCTAGGGCCGAACAACTCCACGAGTTGTTGGTGCGTATGATAATACCCGATCGCCCAATTCGAATTAGATACTGGAGCGGAATTCAAAAATATCGTGAGTGATGAAGGCCAAATACACCATGCATCTAAAAAAGCCAATCGATGTTGCTAACTCTCGCAAGGAACAGAAAAATACGTATGAAGCTATTGACAAATGAATGCCTTTTCCTGCATTTGAGCATCACTCAATGTGAGCATCTTGCTGCAGATGCGCCGAACGCTATTCATTCGTAGTGAAGACAGATCAAAAACTGATTAGGAAGGAATCGGATACTCAAAGATTACTGTTCCCTCGGTGAGGTCAGTTCAAAGCAAATACATTCACATCTTATTAGCTTCGTATGTAAACGCGAAAACAAGCACAGCTCGGATCGAGCACCTTTCGCATCCTACCTACTTAAGATCGCGTGTATTGAGATGTAAATAATCATAACAAAATTGAGTGTCATTAAAGAACAGGTATGTAAACAATCAAAAATCACCAGTTGGAGATTGATTTGCATAAGAAAAACAATTTTGACCAAATACCTGAAGAAGGTAAGGTGCTTTCAAAAATGCTTACCAAGTAGATAAGCCATGATCACTATACTGTTTACGAATCCAAGCAAGGTGCACATTAGTTATTGCGTTCCTCTAGGTGCAAGTAGTTTACTTGCATACTGAGAATACCATTAGTGAAGCTGAAACTATATCCCATTGAGCGAGGGAGCTAAGAGAAATAGATATATTTAAGCATTCAATTGGGAAATCCGAACCAAACGTGTGTTGTCTTAACGTGGGGCTATATCTCTAAGTAATAGATTATGCTTCCCATACATCTTGCCCACTCAACGGATATGACATCAAATCCATCAGTATCCGGGACGATTAAAGATGTCCACCTTGAATCGATGATTATTCGTTTGGGGGTACATCAACTATGGTGCCCTATATTGGCCGATTTTTCAAATTGTTTCTAACATCACTATTTGATCTGGTGTTTGTGGGTCAATTTTCCGGGAGCCGTTATCATCTACTTCTTCATATGTTGACGGTTCGCAGACCTTTTCATATTTCAGCAATAACATATCGACATGTAACATATATAAATCTTAAACGAAAGTCAATGACTGTGGGACAGAACAAAGATTACTTTGCATTCGGTCGGAACAATCTCAACCAGCTGCGTGCTTCACCATGGATTCAGATTAGTACGTTGAAAAAGATTAACATTTTAACTCGAGAGAGATAAACACGATAATGAAAAAAATCAGAGCGCAATTTGAAGGACGTGGTGAAGGACGTGTGTACTCTATTGTTGCATGTATGGTTTTACCAGCTAAAGATGATCCCAGGTGGGACCAGTAAGGCAACATCGGAATTGCATGCGTAGTGACCAATCATAATTCAAAAAAGTCCACATGTGGCAATATACCTGGTGTGGATCCACGCCTAATAAAATTCCAGGACCTTTAGAGCATAGATCTTTGAAGACAAATGCGCTTTTCTATCTAGCTTTGTCAATACTCAACCCTGGATACATCGATTTGTGTACAATATGTCGGAGATTACATCGGAAGTTTACAAAAATATCGATCGACGACAAACATTGCTTATTTATGACATGTATCGATAATAATCATTTGCATGCTCTGTTGACTGGCTGATGATAACGCTTTGTGCTCTGCTTAAAACGGTTTTTTTTCTGTGCAACGTATACATTTGTCTCTTGTCCAACTTCGTATTTAACAAATCCTTAGGTCCAAATGCAACGTAAATGTATGTAATGAGTAAGGTTTAGTAATATGTAGCTGGAGACGCATTAAGTCACCCAATGAAATCAGACTAAGGCATAATGAACGGAAAATCAATACCAATACCATCAGTTAAAAGAGTGACGTGGCATTCGTCAACATTGAATCAGGAGGGCAACAAATTTATTTTAGTGTAGTTTAGCGGGTCCAAAAATGGAGTTGTACAACTAGCTGCTTTGAAAAACTCTTAACTTTCAGTAAAACGGCTTCTTTTTATGAAGCTAATTGCTTTAGAATATTTTTAAATAAAACATATACCAAATGGTATAGTACTCGCCTCATCCTACAGGATCTTCAGGGTTCGAATTCAAATCTCTAAAACACTGAAAAAAGTATCTACGAGAAAGCATTCTAGCAACGTGATGGGTTTCAAAGGATTGTCGAGCTCCAGAAACACTGATATCCGGCTTCGAAAGGAATGGATGTATATACAAACCATTCTGAAAAAGTAGGCGCCAAGCAACTCAGTTATAGAGGTAGGAACTGCAAAAATGGGTAGGAATTCAAAATATAACAAAAGGGCTGCAAAGTATTTTGTGATCGATTTTTTGTTATTATGTTGAGGGAAGGTCAGCGGCAACACGCGATTACTGCAAGCACGCCACTGATTTCGGTTCGGCATCGTGTCTCAGTCATTCGGTCCAGCAAGAGCCAACAGGAGCTAAATTACTGATCAATTTACTCACGCCTCTGTGCCAAGTTATGGATTGATCGCCCCGCTGCTCCTTCCAGTTAGGCTCACGAGCGCTAAGTGGGCGTGGGTAAAAGCTGGATCGGTCCAATCCGATGAAGCCAGTGAAGGGAATTCATCTCGCTTAAAAGTCGTCTATCGAGTTCCAAACATCGATATTGTACTTCATCACTTATGTAGTTTCACTATTGAACGCGACCAATGCTTTAGAGACAATAGTTTTCCAAAATATAGAGTCTGCGGCTATATTCTGCGCGAATAGCCAACATTTCCTAGTCATAGAGGAATATAGCGCATACGATCGTGTGATAGACTCTACCCTTCAAGAACGATTCCTCTGGTTAATCAACGACAGCCTAACTTTTGCCATTCGGATGTTTACCGGCAACGCGCTTCTCTGAACAGACAATATGATCAAAGACTTCAAGTGGAATGTTATAGAATTTGAATGCAGACACAGCACCCTGCGAACCTAACACTTTGTCTAAAGTGCAATTCATGGATGACGGTCGCGTACCACCGTATAGAAAACTAGTCCGCATCTCGTGTCGAAATAACTAACGAAAAATACAGCTAAAAAGATTGACGATTGCATAACACAGCAAATAAAAGCCAACTCATTGGGGGAATTCATACTAACCCTACCTATAACATCCCTGGAAGAAGTGTCTATATGGAAAGAGCCTCTTCAGTTACAGAAGGTGAAGTGTTCAGAACGTAGATCGAAGATGCAGTAGGAAAAAAATTCAAGGTTCTCCATGACTCTTGGACTGATGGCTTATTTCAAAATCAGGCCGCTTGAATGTAAGTCAAACTAGCTGCGCAGGACAGACGGGTCAACTATAAAGCCCTTATGGTCTAGTTCCGTCAAAACACCAAGAGGGACGCGTATTCTTTGAAGTTGCCGCCTTTCATCGGACGCTTCACTGGCAACACCGGGGTGCCTAATCGGTTGATCGAATCATGCCACTTATAAACGGAATAAAAAAGAGACTACAATCGTCGATGTTTATTCCATCGAGCACCAACACACTGAAAGTTGAACGAACAACATTCAATAGTGTGAACTATGGTCAATCAAACAGAATTGCGTTCGCAAATATAAAGCACAGAGTTTGACAAGCTAGACAGGAGACGCTTAAACGAAGCCTTAAAAATCATTCAGTATCTATGTGCACAGAGCAGAAAAAACATGAAACAGCGCGCATGAATGGAGATGAGATAGACGGATTATCTCAGCCTGAAGTCAGACGAAAACATTGGCGTGCAGCTTGGGCCGATTCTCAAACACTGGCATTGGGGGGATTAGACACGGTGGCCGGATGAGTTGAGATGGATTTAGGGCAAAAATTGCCGTTTACCTTTAGCTGAGAACAGGATTCTGATCTAGATAGCTGTATATGAAGCTCAAAAAAGCCAACCGCGTCAGACTGATCGACAGAAATACAAGACCTAACCCATGGTGTTTTCCAACACCTGTTCCACAATGCTCAAAATGTTTAGAGATGTACGAATTCATAGGTGAGAGAAAAACTACCCTAGGTAACTAACTCGCACTGTTAACATTCTGAATCACTAGAACGTTACAGCGAGCTAGGTACTCGAATCTAGGAAGTACATAGATTGACATGCGCGATAACACCATAAATTTTCTCCCATACCGTTGAATAACAAACCATGATTGGGAATATATCCATTCTGTTCATTTTGTTTTAGCCGAAGCTGTCAAACGAGAATAATAATGGTAATTAACTAGATGGAATCTGGAGACAGGATATGAGATTAGTGGGATGTCATATAAAGGGACAAACTTGGCGTGATTACTGTTACACAGATAAAAAAATTGGTAATAAAGTATGAAAAAGAAAACACAGGACAGGCGTGTAAAGTGATTAATTGCACATTCACTTTTGTGGGTAAGCCATGGCAACTCCCCAACAATTGACTACTTGGAGTGTTTGGAATTTACTTCACTCCAAAATAATGAAGTCCATCTTCGAGGTATCCGCTTTTATATCTGTATCATGATTTGCTTGGCATCATAAATCTGTTTTCAGGAGGTAGTAAAATATATACATATATCTTCGTTTAAGATCTGTGGCTCGGGTGACATGCTTTACAGAATTCAAAAGGTAAACACCGAGTAGGAGAGAACGAAGCATGTGCTGAAGACGGACCTCAGTTTAGGCTTGAAAAGCCAGTTAAAAGTGGATTCCAAAATGCGGAAAACGTAATTATCCTAATGAGATGTTGTGAGAAGTGTGCTTTGAAAAAATCTACTCAATGTTTGCCCTATAAATTCTATTATATTTTTATATATAATATAATATATATAATAGACGACACCACTCGCATTTACCGGTAGTAAGATCATTCTTCAAGTATTTCTAGAAACGTTCACAGGAAGCACTTAAAACGCATGCGCTTTGCTCTAGAATCGACCTCATTAACAGGGTGTATCTGGCTGAGCGGAGTATCGAACCGTTCATGTCCGTGGCGCCCTTACCACTTGAGTTATGGAGGTAGTTTGAGCTCTTACAGGTAAACAGGAAACAACCTGTTGAGGATAGAGCGAAACACATGTGTCCAGGTGCTTCCTTTAAATGTTTTCGGTAATAATTGGAGGGGTATCTTACTACCGGTAGACATGAGAGGCATTATTTATTAACTATAAAAATCTGAATACCCTCCTAGTCCTTAGAAAGCCCGCGGTTCAGGAATCAAACATCCATTGTATGCAGTGTCTGTGTCTATTTGATACCAGCCTAAACAGTCACAAATGACGATGATGTGAATAAAATAAAAATTGATACAACCTTAAATTTTCTAATGAAAAAATGGTAACAAAAAGAAGATAAAGGAATAAAAAAATTGAAAAATCATGGTTGCAAATATGCATAAACACTTAAGACCGATGGAGGGCAACAATCACTTGTTTATGTTTGAACGAGCTGTCCAAACCACACGTTAATTATTGATAAAGGTTATGCTAGTCGCTCGCGTCTTTAACACATTGGTTTGCACTATGACGGAGAACCTATATGATTTTTCGTAGCAGACATGTTGATACAGGCTCCTGATTCACTTGTAAGTAGCGTGAGGGCAGGTGATCAATGACACGACTCATGTGTCACATCATGATCATGAATAGTCCTCAGAGCTTGACGAGTCTGATATGTACTTACTGTTGTACGTTCGGGCATTTTTGCAGAGTTATCAAAGCAGAAAGTTTCGCATGGTAATATCCTACGAAAAAAGTAATTCACAACCTGTCGATATTTGGGCATTCTAACAGATAAAAACCGTGCACGTCACGTGCGCGGCCATAGCATAATGGTTAGCGCGTTGACGAGTTGGGAACGAGATGTGGGTTCGATTCCCGGAGTGGACAGATATGCCTTGCTGATGATGCTAAGTAGCGTGTGAAATACCGGTATACAAGGCTTCTGCTCATCTGAGAAGACGTCATATCTGTGAAAATTAACCAAGGAGAAATGGATTGTTGAACCGCATAAAATATATAACAGATCTATAAGTTCGGCCCCAGTTCGGTTGGAATGGCAAGGTTCTAACGACGAACCCTGGGGTTCGCGTGAAATGATATTACTGCTAGGTTTTCTAAGGACCCCTAAATTTCTGCATTCATGGTCTCATCTTTCGCTAGGCAAACCATGCGCATTTATCTGTTGATTTTGTCCACGTTCTACGATCTAAAACGGTTCTTTTGAACGACAGCGTGTTTTATCTATTTTGCAATAACACTAATTGTTGTAGTTGCCTACCTTCTAGCAAGTCCAATTGTTAGAGTTTCCATGGCACTTTTATGCCCAAGAGATAATGGTTGACATTTTGCACAGCAACCTTTCTTCAGCGATATGAGTGTCGTGATGATGTATGATGCAACACATTGACGTGAACTTCAATTGCCCTAATTATCTTTGCACCCAATGTATAAAATAACATGCACTTTTAACTCGTCTATAGACTCCTGTCTGATTAGCGTCGGCCTGTCTATACACACCTTTTTGTCACGCATCGACTTCTGATCTAATCGTATTCAGGTCGGGTTCTAATCAACATAATTGTGGTGGAAATTTCAACCGTGCATTACACTACAGTTATGATGTCTGATGATATAAAGTAAATCAACACGTCGCCTCTCTCAACGTTTCGCGTTCAGGCCAAATTTATGTGAACACTTCCAACTAAAGCTTAGTGTATAAACTTTCTTAAGATCTTGCATCGGTCGATGGTGGCTCAACGTCTGACTCAAAGATATATGCTATCAACTTTGAAAAGAAACAAGCAGTCGCGTAAGAACCAGTCTAATAACATTGGATCTGTAAAAAAGCTGTCAATCAAGCTGATTCAAAATTAGTTTCTAAGGTTCGTGTCCATTTGGAACAAGTCACATTCAGTGAATTTGACAAGTGATGTGTACGACAGCCACGACAGCAATCTGAAAGAGTACTTGTCAGATCAAACTGATACTGGAATTAGATACACCATTCCACTTGATGATAGTAAACATTAGCAAAATTGCCAGTTTATGAATATCAATGCACATTTTATGTAAGCGACGTAGGGTCCAGTAGATAACGCATTTGCATGCAATGAGTAAGGGAATCCGGTACATAATTTGGCGTGGGCAACCGCGTACATTCACATCCACAGACAACTCGTATAGTTCCTCGACACTAGGGCTGTGACCAGGTTGGAGAATGCAAATGATGTAAGCCATTATTGCTTCTCAGGTTTAGTCTTCTTTTGACGAACACGAAAACATAGAATAATCATGACTAATGGTGAAGAAGTGGTGTTGTTGGAAAAGAGGGTGGCTTTATCATGATCAAATTTGGCAAGAGATCGGATTCGGTAATGCATCGTGTCTAGCTTGCAGTATCCTACACATTAGTGTGTATACGAACTTGAAAAAAGATCCAGGAACAAGAGAATCAAAGGCAGTGACGATCTTCATGCACCAAGAGATACAGCACTTGACACATCAACTCGGGGTATGTCAAGCTTGGTTCCATAGTTTCATGTAGGCAAGTTAAGCGAATGTATATATTTTCAAAAGAGTATTGAATAATATGTAAACATAACCTCGCATGCATGAATTGAGGGTAGTACTGACTTGTATTGAGGATAAACATCGGTAATTCATGGGTCTTCAGATTCTCGGGAGTTTGCAAACCCTAGTATCTGGTCTTAAGAGATTAGACTGTTTTAATTTACCAACTGGCGACAGGTATGGTATGGAACAAGCCTGTGATTTTTTCTTGGGCATGATAATACTCAATCACCTAAACCGATGTAAATACCGGAGTAGGATTCGGTCCCGAATAGTCTTCCTCACTTCCTAAGGAGCGTTATCCACTCAACCAAACAAACACTGCTGTGATGAGAGGACAATAAAGATCATATGCACGTCCTAAATTTCTTCGCATATTGAAGAGAATCCGAGCATTCAATTCATGATTCTTTAGTAGACTCCAAAAGATAGCTGCAAACATGACATAAAAACACATTCTGAATGGAAAAATTTATCGACCCGGTGTGGTATTTCCAGCTCAATGATAAGTGGTTCATTTCCTCCCTCACTATAGAACAACGATTAACAGGATATCCAGGGGTACTATCCACGAGAAAAATCAGGTAGCCAGTGGGAAAATGTCCGCCTCTGTTGGAAACCAGCTGCTTGCTTATCAGCTTTGGGAGGACAGAATGTAGGTGAAAAACCTGTTTATTTGAAGAACAGGTAAAACACATAGTGCAATATGTGTGAAACTAGTCTACGTTCGTATCGAGGTAATGGTTATCTGTGAGTTCAAGAAGGGCATATAAAACAGTGATTTCTCCTGGTGCCACACGTTTAAATGCCAACTATACGTTCTTACATTTCTCCTTGATCCGAAAATTGACCATGCATGTAAAGATCAGGGAGGACGCGATGAAAACAAATATAAAGAAACATTTTTATAATAAACAAAATGAAAAAATTTGAAAAGGAAATACGCAAAAGTAAGTTGTATACCCTTAATGCCGCAGCACCACGTTGCTTCTAAATATACTTCAAGAATCCAATTTCCACCAACTCCATATCGTATGACATACAATTTTAATTGAAAGAGTATGGCTTCACAATCTGTCGTTTAAAATTACGTCACCGAACATAAACAATCGAACAGAGTAAAGTAAGTAAAAACAAAGGAAAAGATCTTTATAGACAAGCGTTATGAAATTTTGACTTATGCGTGTCTTTAGAAAAAGATCGATGAGTTTTGCTCGCAATGCAACAGCATAATTAGAGGAGAGCATGCTTGCATTGAACAACCCACTGTCCCGTGAGGCTACTCAAGGCGTTCTTAGGCTCTGATATGGTCGCCGGACAATATTTAAATTCGAACAAATAGCAACACTTCGGAAAATTTTTCAATCAATACTTTTTGCAGCGGTAATAAGAATTGTTTGTCACCAAACCCATTCCAAAAGTTGGTGTAAAAAACATATCTATACTGGATGGAGGACGGCAGTCTCGGTTAAAAGCTGATAATAATAATAATAATAATAATAATAATAATAATAATAATAATAATAATAATGAGAAACTCAAGCACCAGAATACATTCCCGCTAATACAGTTCAAAAGAAGTGCCGACTTATATTTAGCAAACTGTTCGATCGCAGCAGACGCGGTCTAATTTAGGCCAGCGGTCACGTCATTCTGACATCACCAAAATGAGCTCGTACTCGACATCAAATTAATATCCTATTGACGAAAGTGTCCTCAGTAAAACCAAAGGCTCTTTCTGAACATAGTACGCGAACCTGGCCTGATCAGAGGCAATCATCTTCAAAACTACGGACTTTGGAAATAGATACACAATGAACAAATAGAAGACAGAAGTAAGCTTGACATAATGCGAATGTTAATACTTGATTTTATCATTCTTTCAACAGCTTATACAATCCAAAAATATATTGAATGAGGTTTTTTATTCACGACCTGATCGCCGTTATAAATCATTGATATATTTTTAGGTATAACAGAATTATTTCCAAAAAAATTATTTATTTTACAAAGAAGGCACACAAACAAAGTTATGCCATTATAAAAAACTGAGATCACCAAGCTCTTTCTAGTTCACACAGTCCCTTTTTAATTATATGAATGCACTTCCGAATAATACCTGGAATAGAAGCATTCATAGAGAGCAAGTTGTTGTACAGGGACGGTGAAAGTCAGTGGAGTATTCATCATCAAACCCAATAGCATGTAAGTCAGATCAGAGAACAAGGCTCGGCAACCAGACAAAATTTCGCTTTCAAGAAAGGCAAAATTATCAAACACTATTGATGCCGCCCCCACTGTCTCTGGTTCAGAGCACAGTTGAGTTCGAAATGTGAAACTTTATTCTGAAAACGAAAACGCTCGCACTTCTATGATGTATAACCGTTCTGAGTCTATTATACAATTCCCTGTAAGTAGATTCGCCCACTCTCAGGAAGAATGAACGGGGCTCACCTCAGGATTAGACGTGCGGAGGCGTGGATCACGCGAATAAAGGCGAATCGACCCAATTAGCGGGTTGGCTGAGAACGGACCTGTCAACGTACTGGTTGTACAACTCGAGCACGACAGGCAATTGATCCAAAGAGAATGAGTGAGCAATAGTCAGATGGAAGGGACTCCCCTTTGGACGGCTCCGACAGGATCCGAATGTTTCCAACTGTAATTAACCGAGAATAGTGATTACGAAATCGAGATATTCAAAAAGATTATCAATCAGACTGTCATGCTTAGACATTCTGAATTCGACAGAAATGAAGATGTACTTTTTTGAGGTGTTACGATATTTTCAAATGGGTTAGACTATCAGATAGATTAAGGACAACAATCGGTTCATACAGTTACGTATTTAGGATTTATTACAAATTGGTTTCTGTCAGTCTTAATGAACCATGTGAACTGTACTGTAATTTTATTATTAGCGGTGATGGCTTAGTTGGAAAGGATGTGAGAGTAAATATCACAAAACGAAATCATTAGTGGTACCCGGCACATTTTATGACTGAAACGGACACTGTTGTGAGAAACAGCGGAGAGAGCAAAAGCACGAGAAGACTTCTTCGATCTTTCCCAAGTCCAGTGACTTGTAGGTGTTAGGAACCACTGCTTGCCAGAATGGTTCAATCAGGAAGCGTTACCATATCCTGACGAAAACTGCTCTTCAAGGGATAGTGGAAGGAACTCAAAGACAAAAAATATGGACGGAAAGCATTAATGAATGGACAAAGATGAATATATTCGATTTGATGAGAAGTGCTACTGACCGAGAAACTTGGAGATCCTACTTTCAAATGTAACCAATAATTATCGATCATCCTTAAATCAATGGGCGATTGAAACGTCAAATTTGAATAAATTAATGTTAATCGCCCTTAAGTTTTTCTAAGTCGTTTTTAGACGGAATTTAAATTGTACACAAACAAAAGATACATCGATTTTCAAAAGTGTTTTTCATCATTTTAACTATGAAACACATTTATAGTGAAACTAAAGAAGTTTAGTTCAAAATTGGTCAAAAGACACGACGTTAGGGATGAAAGAACGGAAGTTGTTAGTTTAGACTGTTCAAATGGCTGCAAGCACTGAAATGGGAAGGAAAAACATCCCTTTAAGTTAACAAGTCAGGAGGTCGAACCATGGACCATAATTGATTATGGTCAGAGCATCTGCGCTAACGGGCCATTAAGTGTTCTATGGCGTACATTTCTACCCACTCTGAACGTATATAAATAAAAAGCGCATACTGAAGACGTTTAAACGATGATCATTAGAATTCAGGCGTAAATATTTACAGATGGCCTCTTAAACTGAACCGTCCTTTTGGGGAGCCACAGCAGCTGAGTAAATTATTTACGTTTCTTGCGAACCATTTTTCGATTTTGATATAAACGGATTTTACAACCTTTATTAGAAACAACTGCACTTGGGATACCACAGAACTCAGGGATCGGACATAAAAGTAACTATTATGGGAACAGATATACGGGAAATCTAAATACATACAACAAAAGCCAGTGACCCGATCACTGTGTGGGAGTAAATGGGGGATTCTGAGGAGTCGACGTGTATGCATATCCACATTCTAAGCTCTTGAGACTAATGGACGCCAAAACAGTGACTAGTAATCATCAACCTTACTCAGTTTAAAAGTACGTTTTAGCCGGACACGATTTCTCTGTTCGATCTTCGAACCACTAACCCGCTCCAGCCAACTCGAATGTTTGAGCAGATGTGCACTTACGGACGCATCATGTGAGCAGAAAACAACACGACCGATGAGTCATGCACGTTGCAATCTAATTGTCCAGAATCTAGGCCAATGATTGGATTCACCACGCCCCTGGACGCCATAAGAATACACTTACGTCAGTCAAACAGTAATCGTTTCGAGGATTCTGTTCGTTAAATCCGAGTAATTATCGGGAAAAATGGATTACATGATCGAGACTAAATTTATATTGCATTAAAAGCTGATCGAACTAGCCAATATTCGATTTGAACGCTGTGAAACTGAGGCCCACAAAATTAGTTTGCTGGAATTGAAATGTCAGAAAACGAAAAACAACTATTAGAGGCAGATTTAGGCTTAATTGAAAAACGCTTTGTATATGACGAAAGCCATAACTTGATTAGGCTGTTACTATGGGGATGCAGTCTCTCGAATCTAATTCCTGTAAAGTTCTATGAAAATGAAGTGACTTATCTAGTTACATTTCAATAGTAGAGGTAAAGATTAAGAGTTGGGTTCCATCTGAAGAAAATGTAATGCTCGGAGTAGACGTATGCCGAAATCGAAGACAGGCAAAAAAAAATCGAGCGCATTATCCTGTTAAGCAAATACCTGTTTTGAAAATATTAAGAGTAACTGGAAGTAAAAAATTTTGCATCATCGGGGATGACCAAATAGTTTCGTGGCTATCGGAACGAAAGAAAAACTCACAACTTCAAATAAATGATAGCTTCGATGTCAATCTAAAATTACTCCCACTTTGAGAACCGTAGAGGATCTATTTTCGAGCACAAATGAAGACTAAGTACGGAAGGCATCGTCGATACTATTCGAGGAAGTCCAAGTGGAATAAGGGACCAGACCAGTGTCCTGAATTGGATGCGAGCGTGTGACCAAGGCTAAATACGATTGTGATCGATTAACATGATCCTTAGTTCGCTTCCACAGTTGTGAAATTATTTCTACATTTTAATGCACTTGAAATTCATATTTCGGTTAGCATTAGGGTTCGAAGGAACAACTGTTGCGAGCCTAACATAAGAACATGACCTCCGATCCAACAGCGTCCTGAGGAAAATGGTAGACCGACACGTCAGGATACCCTAACAGGTTCAATTATTACACGAAAAGGACTACATTTCGAACCGATTATATATAACGGCACAAAATAACTACATGGTGGTAAATCTACTTGTCTATTAGGTCCATATTGGCTGGCACGTGCATGCATACGTTCTAATTTTTACTGACATTCAGGGAGCTCAATCGTTATTTGTGCCTCAAAAACAGGATTGTGGGGGTGAAAATAAAAAAACTAATTTGCTTGAAGCTTGGAACACAAAGACTTCTGAAGTTTTCTCGGGAAAAATCGTATTTCAACAGACCTAGCTGCCCCGATACGTTAACTGGATGCGACAATACATTAACAAACGAAACATGGTTCAACGATGATGAACAAGGAGATTACTAAAGACCTGCAGGATTGAAAAGCGAATCTCAGTTCCCAACCACAAATACATTTTGTTTGTTTCTGTATTTTTTTAGTTTTTATCTGCACGTCGTTTTTATTGGAGGGGGTTGAGTGGGGGAGAAGAGGAGGATCAGTCACAACATGTAGAACAACAAACACGCCACTGATTTCTATTCTGTGCCGTTTCTCCTAGAGTTTTTAGCCATTGGGTCTTTTCCTTTTTTGATCCCATCCTGGTAGTCGATAAGAGCCGATACGAACTAGCTTGCTCGTCAGCTTCTTCATGCCTCGCTGCCAAGTCATGAGCTGACCGCCACATCACTTCTTCCAGTCAGGTTCAAGAAGCGCCATTAAGGTACGTTGAAGTAAGCGGTGAGAGGGCACACGAAGGACGTGCCCTAGCAAACGGAGTCGATGGAGTGAGATGATGTCGCTTAAGGAACGACCATGTGGCCCTAGCACACGATGTCGTACCTCATCATTGCTCACACGGTGTTGCCATTGGACGCGAGCAATGCTGCAGACAGCGGTTTTCAAACACAGAAAGTCGTCGACGATCCTCCAAGCGAAGCGGTTAGGTTTCACAGCTATAGAGCAACACAGCGCGAACGGTCGTGTGGTAGACTCTGCCTTTCATGGCAAGACTGATGTCACGTCTACGCCAAAGATGCTTGAGGTTAAAAAAACGCCAGTCTATCCTTTACTATGCCGAGATCAACCTCGGTGCCAATGTCTCTACCCGTGATAACGCAACTCCTCAAGTAAACAAAGTGATCGACGATTTCGAGTGGGACATCATCGAGGGTGAATACAGACACAGGCACATGCCAGTCTTGTATAAGGACCTTGCACTTTGTCGGTCCAAAATACATTCCATACCAAAATGTTTCACAACGCAAACTCCAGCCAACAATTAACCAAGACAGGCGGAATCAAGACAAAGCACCTAAAGGTACGATACGGAGTAAGGGCACACAAACTGGACCTACAGTGTAAGTATCGTGCGAACGCGAGACTTTCAACGATAGATATGGAAGTGGGTCTTGCATTACGACCCCCTGTCCACGAGACAGAAGAGTGTGTCAGGCAGCTAGGAACAGTTCAACTATGGCACATATCGGGCCATCTTCGGGTTAGCATAGAGGATGGATAGGTGGATGAGACCAGGGAATTCTAGATGAACTCATTAAAAGATTGTGTCGTATTTGTTTTTATGTTTAGGGGAAGTGACATCCCCTAACCTATGGCAGTCTTATGTGATCCACAGCCGTTTTACTGGCGTATCTTATGCCGCACTTCAATATATATTACTGAGATGGATAATTAAAAAATAATCACAATAAAATATATTTAAACTGGAAACTGAAATGCAGCAGATTGTAGATATGCTAGCATAGCGGAGCAAAACACGACAACAGCATTGTCCTTGGAATTGTAGAGTAGGACCACTTAAGCGGAGCTTGTACCGCGATGTCAGACGCAGTTCTTAGTTAGAAATATGCGTGTTTACTGTTGATCTCTAAGGTGATATACCTTCGAATTTCTATTACTAATCATTGCTCCTACACTTTGAGGCCAAACAAGCGTGATGATGTCTTGGAGGGGAATGACCAAGCTGCTTTTAGTTTGTTAGATTAATGCGATAAGTCAAGTTTTCGAGTAGTTTTCCTGTAAAAAAGGGTATATACTGAAATTGTCTGCATTCGGAGTATCGGTTAGTGTGAGTGGAAATATAAAACAACAAAGTATCGACAATGTGCCGGTGGTTTGAACTCATGTTAGTTGTGAGCTGAATGGCACGGATGTGAGAGTCTTGATTTTCAGATCCAACAAGAGCAAAAAAGGTGTTCATCAACCTGGTGACAAGCCTAGCGTAAAAATAACTCTGTGAGCTGTTCGTGGGCGTGATACGACCTGGTTACCTAAGCTGAAATACGTACCGGAGCGCTTTTCAAAACTGAGTCGATTAACTACTCATACGCTGCTAGACCATACCAACACCACGAGCAGAAGAATGTGAAGACGTCAGTCTTCAGTGTTTTCCAATGACTTATTTTTAGTTGGGTTTTCATTCCAGGAAACAGAACAGATCTTTCTTGTTATCTGTTGATTTGGGGGACTGAATGCTGCGGATGAAATTGGGCGATTTGAATTAATCGTCAGTTCACAAGTTCAAAATACGTCAAAAACAGTGGTTTATGACAGGTAGCAGCATCATTTCTAAGTCTTCGGAGCAGATGTGTCAATTTTTAGACATATAAGAACAAACCGCGTCCCCATCAATGTTGCAACTTCGTACGCGATAATATAAACAATAGGTTAGTCTTCAGTCATAATTATTTTGTTCTCTATGAGGTTAGATAGAAGTTAACAGCAGGAAAAGAGTATCGGGTGAACAATGATATATATAGCTACGCACTAATTATTAGTCAGAACGGACGTTGGCATTCAGCAAGAATAGAGAAGCAACGAGTGCTTTCGACAAGAGTATATTAAAATAGTTCAGGGAATTGGTCAGTGTGATGTGCGTAAATCAACACCGACCTATTAACCGAGGATAAACTAATATCTTACGCACAACATAAAGTTTATTCTGCTCAGGACATCGCGTTAAAATCTTTTCCATGCAAGGGTGTCATTGTACTTGGAAGGTAGAACTGTCCGTCAGAAAGCGCGCCTAGATATTATTCTTAAGAGGGCACGGGCATGATAGGTTTGTTACGCACCATAATCGTGAACAAATAACATAACCACAAGCATTATGGGCTCTAGTCAACTGAAAAAATAGCACGTATAGTTATCACCGGGGCTAGTCGACATGAATCTCTGATTGCATTTACCCATTGCAGTGATTGATGAGTCAGAAAAGCAGAACACTACCAAAAACCGAGCTTATGAAGGTGTTACATGGTGCAAACAAGTCCAATACAAAGAATGAGTGAGTTAAGTACCTCTGACTTCGGATAAAGTCATTCTATCGCATTCTAAGGCGCAAGGCCTAGAGGACCAACAACGAAAAAATCTGAAAGATGCCGGAGATTTCATGATCCGAATCATTCTTCAACGTGAACTAGTCGGACGAAATCGCTTTTGACCGCATTAACCATCACATATGCAATTACCATAATCCGGATCTCTCGCAGCCAGCAGTGATAATCCTGAGAGATTAATACTTCGAGAGCGTCCGTCAAGCGCCACAGTTTAGCGTCATTTTCGGAACCCATTCCACAAATCTAGTTAGCGAAGTAAAAACGTTAGAGTTAATCAGAATATAGCGTTTCATTTTGTACCAAACAGCCCAGGAGCTATAAATTTTTACAGATATATAGATCCCGTATAATTAGAAAACTAACTGGATACTGGCGAACCCAGTAAATAGTTCAGCATAAGTGTCTCGCTGGCTTATCTGGCGAAGAACAGTCGTCTTCATAACTGGAAAAGTTTATGAAAATTCGGTAAGAATGATACCCCAATGGTAATGGTCTGAGCTGCTCAATAGGCCTCAAATCAATGGGTAAAACTAAAAACCTTATATTTTTGCCCCAACAAGCAAAACACGGGAGGGCACTTCCTGTAATCCAGGAAGGCACTGGAATTATCCACACGTGAATAGCTTGCTCAAATTTAAAAAGTAGTACCTGAAAGTTGATGAAAAACTGAAAATCAAGAATTAATATACATTGGTCACATTGATGTAATACTTTTGGTTCGTACACAAACACCCTGTAGCTTTTAATGGTCTATAATGGTATTCTATTTCGAGCGCTGTAAAACCATATTTCAGATCCGTTTTATGAAAATTCAACGTGGACAGTTAAAAGTTTCTAGTGAAATGATTAAACTGTTCTGTCGCAAAATGCGATAGCGATTTGCAAAGTTATCTTTCCCTACAGTGACGGCAAGAGATCTTCATCAGAAATCATTTTTCATGTATCTCAGTTAGAAGTATGCCGCTGTTATACGACTTCTATCGCACTGATATGTAAAATCAAGCCTACTATGAAAAATTATGATATAACTGCAAGTTTGAGAGCAATGTGAAAGGCCAAAGTATTATTGAACCTGAATCGTCACGTATCAGACTTGGAAATCTGAATTGTCTTCTGAAAAATCAGATAAAATTGATATCTGGCTACATGACATCCAGAAGGTTAGAACAAAGATAATCACGATATCCTACAAATAAAATTGGGCATACTAGTAAGCGTTTCACTTAACTATACACTGCAAATTGACATCTATAAATTAAATTGCGAAAAGGTCACTGAAATATCTTCATAGGAGTATTATGAATTTCGTCCCGAAATAGAATTCTTTCCATCGAGTTGGAGAGAGATGAAATGGTAAAAACCAAAATTGACGTGTCATATAAAAGCGAAGATTTTTATCAACTAAATCTTATCAGAGAGAACAAAGGGAGGTCACAAAAAATAAGAGGAAAAATCAGGTAACACTGAAATACGCATGTGATATATATATATATGTGATATTAGCTAAATACCTTATTAGATTATGCAGTGTATTATTAACATCTTTAGACGACAGTAGATAATACTGTACCCCCGAAGTCGATTTTACTGAGTAGTAAGTCAAACTCTACTACGATGAGTAAGAGCTTGTTCTATTATTGATTGGATTTCAAACTTAGTTAACCACTATTAACCTAACGGAATAAGTGGAGCATGGGAAGTTAAATGGTTATTTCGATTCAAGCTTCACATTTTCGGATGTGGGAGGTGCGAAGGTGCATACATATGTTGTTTTCTCAAGGTAAATTCATATGGCATATGGCCGAAGCTACGATGTCTACTTGGTATGAAGCCTGAACACATTGAACGCGGCCAGAACGAAAGAGTTAATGCCGATGAGAAGAAGTTTTAGATATAATCAGTGGACCATTCAGAAAACCTTGAGTTTAAAGATGTGCTTTTCAAAGAAACCATCTAATGCATTTAAACTAAATGCTGCAGGCCGGGATAATATTTAAGAACCTGTAAAAGAGATTGCTAACTGAAGACTGCTATAGTTCGGTAATATATAAAGATGAATTAAACTATCACTCATAAGATCGTCTTAGACGTACTCATGACAAGATGCACGTATTCTATTTGGGAAGCGTTTACCTTTGTGCACAGAAAGTACAGTTCGATTTCCGTTATGTTTAATTTGATTTATCTACATTGTACACATGACAATGAAAAGTTTGAGCATGCAGACACTTCAGTTTATCTGAACGGGCATTGAGTGAGTTTAACATTTACGACATAATATGAACAGAATGTTTCAGATAAGTGTATTGAATGAATTAAACCGATATAGAGCAATAAAAGTCTTGCATATCAAAATATAGAGAAAACGGTATATAAGGCTTACTTTTTGAAAGACCAGTGATAAGATCGTCAGAAAGTTTTTCCAGGGACGTATTCATGAACGCGTCAACCACATTGTACTGAATACAAGTAGTTTCCTTATTAACGTCCAGTTCAAGCGTGAACTTAGAATTTAGAATTTTGGATTTGGTCATATTAACAACATTTTTCAAGACGTCATGGACTTCTTGAACAACCGTTGGATGAGCCTGAAGACAGTTAGTGTAACTCAACTCAACCTCAACTCACCTCAAAATGCAATAATGATATGTGAGGGATAAAGTTAAAGAAGCTATTCAAAGATAACGTTTCATTCAATATACAAAGAAACTCTGAAAATTGTTCGTGTAATTCACCATCGACACAGAGCATCACAAAAAAATCTAACATAGTTTCTTCACACAACAACGGGTCTTCCGCATGGCAAGATAACCTGAAATTTGTCATAACCATGAATAACCTCATACCAGTATGATCCTGTCCTAACGGAATGGTACCCAGTCATAGCTAACGCATGAAGACTAATTTTATAAATAAAAGATAATTTAACCTACCATTGTTCCCTAGAAAATCCTAATCTTTCAAGCCCCGCTAGCAAATTTTCACAGCGTAGAGAAGGAACTGAAAATTCCTCATTACATATCACGGAACCACAATCCAGAGGTTCCATTTAAATCATACAACCCCTCATGGAACTAATTAACACATTCAATCTACCTGCTTAAGGAGGGTCATATCATGACCTTAACATTTCAAAGGAACTAACAAGTCAAAGAAACGAACCTAGCGTTTATATGTCGGACATCAATACAAGAACCCATTGGTATATGAAGTTAGTTCTATTTTATTTGAATTAATGAAATACGCGAACATTCTAGGACAATCAATTCCAGGTTAGCGAGGTTTGTGTTCAATTTAATATGATTTGATTGATGATTATGCCACTGCACTCACAATAGTATATTCAATAGATTATACTCATGAGCGACGCTTCGTAGCTTATGATACTTACGAAATAAGTCTTGATTCGTGGTATGACGTAGTGTTCAAATGTATTGTAATATGTTATCTGATTGACCAGCTTAGTTTTCAGCTTTAAGATGTCTGTTTTCTGGATACATAGCATAAGGAGACATTTTGCTATATTCTGTAGTGGACACGATCACGTATAAGAATTGAAGCGACAATAATAGAAAGATTTGACTCACAAATATCGAAAGTCTTCAAGTGTTCCCTGGTGACGTCTGATTCCACTCCAAATAATCACTGCAGACAGAATTTATCTTCACTAACAAGGTTGAAACACAACAATAATCCCCCCTAGAGCGTTCGAAGGTACAAGGACGCTTGAGTGGGTACATAGAGAAGGTATTCTGCCAAGCGTTTTGGCCGGTGAACTGTCCGACCTGACCGGGTGTGCTTAGTGGGTTGGGTGGAGGTGGGGTCAGTCTTAGGATATGTGGATGATGTTGTAGGTAGGTAGGTTGTTGTAGGCATCGTCGTATTGCTTGATGATGATGATGATGTCTCAGTATCCTCAACATAAGCGGGCTTCAGCCTATCGACGCTAATATTATCAGGAATACCATTCTTGTCAACGGTGAAGAAGTTGGGGTTACGAGATAATACACGGTAAGGACCGTCGTAAGGTGGCTGGAGTGGTCTTCTGACAGTATCGACGCGGACCAGAACGTATGTACATTTCGATAAGTCCGGGTGAATGTGCAGGGGATTGTTTGTCTTGCGGGTGATGGCTGGTTTCAAAGCTCGCATGTGAGATTTCAGACGACTGACGTACGATGAAGCGTAGACGAAGCGTAGTGCCGTAGACAATCTCTGCAGCTGTACACCCTAAGTCTTCTTTGACAGCGTTGCGTATGCCCAGCATGATTATTGTCAAACTTTCGGACCAATGATTTTGAGAGTGCTCATTATCGCAGCTTTGATTTACCGATGGAAACGTTCCACCAAACCATTGGATTCCGGATGATACACGGTGGTGCGAAAATGTTCGCTACCAAGCAGAACATTCAGCTCACGGAAGAGGGATGATGTGAATTGAGCGCCGCGATCAGTCGTTATGCAAGCTGGGACGCCGTAGTTGGATATCCAGACTTCGACAAAAGCACGGGCAAAACTCTCGGCAGAGGTGTCAGACAGTGGACATACCTGCGGCCATCTAGAATACCTGTCGACACATGTCAGGATATGCGTAAATCCTCTCGACGGCGGTGGTGGTCCCACTATGTCGATGTGCACATGACGAAATCGGGCATCCGGCTGCGGGAAGGTTGCCGGCGGAGTAGTAGTACGACGATGGACTTTACTCCTTTGGCAAGGCATGCAGGTTTTGGCCCAGCGGCGTATGTCGATGTGCATTTTTGCCACACCCATCGTTCCGCAATCAGTTTGCATGTCGACCGTATGCTTGCGTGTGCCAAACAATGGAAGTGATCGAAGACTTTCCTGCGTAACGGCAAGGGCACCCAAGGTCTGGATTTGCCAGTAGAAACATCGCACCAGATTTTTCCCGTGTTTGTCGGCAGCGGTACTTGAGCCAGCTTAAGGGAGTTCTTAGGTGGGGCGGTCAATTCATCGTCGTGTAGCTGTTCTGCAGCAATTTCATCTAAGCTGAAAGCAGAGACAGCGTTGATATGTATGCGGGACAGTATGTCAGCCACGATGTTATCAGCTCCGGCGAGGTAACGGATGTCAGACGTGAACTGTGCTATGTAGTCTAACTGCTGGACTTCACGCGGAGAGTGCTTGTCGAATGATTGTTGAAGAGCGTAGGTTAGGGGTTTATGGTCGGTAAAAATGACGAATTGTCGTCCTTCTAAAATATGCCGAAAATGGCGCACGGCGTAATAAGCAGCAAGCGATTCGCGACCAAATGTGCTGTAGCGTGTTTGTGCCGGAGTTAAACGCCTGGAGAAAAAGGACACTGGCTTTAATTCGCCATCTACTAACTGTTGAAGAGCCGCTCCAACAGCATAGCCAGAAGCGTCAGTGGCGAGAACAAGCGTCGCATTCGGGTCAGTTGAAATATGTGTCAACGGCGTAATTTTGTCTAGAGCTTCCTTTGCCGTGTTGAAACCTTCCAGAGCTTTAGTGTTCAGTTCAAATTTACTTTTTCCTTTCCGAAGTAAGTCGGTTAAGGTCTGGAGAACTGAGGCTCAATCTGGAATAAAATTCGGTAAAAATTTAGCAAGCCTAGAAAACGACGTAACTGGCGAAGGGATGTTGGGACTGGATATTCGTGAATGGATGATAATTTATCTCGAAGAGGAGAAATTCCATCATGTAAATATATGATGTCCTAGGGAGTCGATGGAGGACGCTCCAAATTGACATATATCCAGGTTAATCACGATGCCATAATCGACGAGCCGTCGTAATACTTGTGCGCGCTGTGTTCTCGTGGCTTGAACTGCCGATCAATACGTCAGCAATGTATACATGGACAAAGTTGGGTCATGAAAGACTTGATCCATGAACCTTTGAAATCTTTGAGCTGCGTTCCGTAGACCGAATGACATACGAACAAAGTCGAACAATCCGAAAGGTGTTGTAACAGCAGTTTTAGGGATATCGTCTTCGGCTACAGGGATTTGGTGGTACGCTCTAATTCTAGCTTCGAAAAGACGCGTTTTCCGCGCAACGTCAAAGCAAAATCATGTATGTGCGGAATGGAATATCTGTCAGGAATGGTTGAACGGTTCAAAGCTCAATAATCATAACATGGGCGCCAATCACCTGCTTCCTTTTTCTCCACCATGTTTAATGGTGATGCCCAAGGGGAAATTGATGGCGAATAATCCCAAGTTCCAGCATATGCTCGAATTCCTTTTTAGCAGCCGCTAGTTTCTCTGGTGCAAGTCTGCGTGGTCGTGCTAAAACTGGTGG
This sequence comes from Sinotaia quadrata, assembly GCA_028829895.1. NCBI lineage: Eukaryota > Metazoa > Mollusca > Gastropoda > Architaenioglossa > Viviparidae > Sinotaia > Sinotaia quadrata. Next base: position 5,127,235 of record JALGAQ010000009.1, read on the forward strand.
ACCGCGAGTAGCAACATGATGTTGCACGGAATGTTTGACTGCAGAATTTGAGCTAATTTGTTTGTACACGGCCGGAAATTTGCGGAGAATATCTCCCGTAAAATGATTCCAGTTGCGGTACGATGAAACGATCGTGGCATGTGGTGTTTGTGTTGGTTGACCTACGGACAACAGTTTTGTGGTAGCATCAAGCAATCTTCGACGAGCAAGGTCAACCATGAGGTTAAAATTTGACAAGAAATCAGCTTCGAAATAGGCACCTTGACTTCGGCTATGATGAATATCCATCGGAAGGTGCGTCGCAAACCTAAGTCAAGTGAGATGGAGCGCGTACCATACGTCTTGATGGGGCTGTTGTTGGCTGCCTGTATAGTCGCTGAAACCGATTTAACCGCTCCTGGTTCGTTGGAGGAACTACGCTGACTTCGGCGCCAGTATCCACCAGGAAACGGAGGTGGGAAGAGTGATCAGTCACATAAAACAAGCGACCGGAACGAGCCCCCGAGTCAGCCGTCGCCGTTACTTCTCGGCTGCTGAGTTTCCCTGAGTGAACTGTTTGTACCACATACAGAATGGTTTGCAGTGTTTTGCTTCGGTGCCGAAGCGTTTGTGATAAATACATTGCCGTCGACGTGAGGACGATCTGCGACATTGTGGAGTTGTCTCACGTCGTCTGGGCTGCGCAGCGGCCTGCCTATTTCTGCTATTATAGGCTGTGGCGTTTACCCGTAGTTGAAGGTTCTCGAGTTTCGCGTTGATGGTCTGTAGTTGGTCTGCAATTGAAGGGTGAGATTTGACATGCTCGATAGCCGGTCTTGCTTGTGCCTCAAATGATGAGTGGACTTCATCGGCAAGCTGTACCAGTTCATCTAAAGGTGTGTCTTTGTTGAGGACTGACAGAATAGTCCTCATCTCTGCAGGAGGTTCTGCAGTCAAAGCTCTTTCGCAACTGGTTCAGTAAGTTATTTGGGGCCAATGAGTTCTTTCATGTTTCGCAGTAGTTGAGATGGCTTCCTGTCCTCCTAACTGCATGCCCGTGAGGAGCTTTCTTAAATTCTGTTCATCTGAAGCACGTAAGCGGTCGATCAAGGCCTTCTTGATGGTGTCGTAAGGTGTTTCTTCGGACATTCATAAATGATATCTGAGACAACTTTTGCAATTCCAGTGGGCAAATGGGGTGCTACGTAGTTATACTTTACCAGCTGCGACTTGATATGATTACACGCGAAGGTGTTCTCAACTTGTGCAAACCATAATTTAGGGCATGAGGCATCAAAAACTGGTAACGTTATGTGCATTAAGCACTCAGTATTACTGTTTTTCAGCCATGGTATAAAGAAAGAAACTGGGTAACTCAGTCGGCTAGGTTGTGATGAATCGTATAACGGGCTCACCAAATTTGTAGTGGACACGATCACATATAAGAATTGAAGCGACAATAATAGAAAGATCTGACTCACAAATATCGAAGTCTTCAAGTGTTCCCTGGTGACGTCTGATTCCACTCGAATAATCACTGCAGACAGAATTTATCTGCACTAGCGTCAGCGACTGTAAAGAGACAGTGAGAATTAGTTTGCTGTCTATTGGACCACACAACAACGTCAATCAACACAAGAGAGAAGAGGAGAGCGCTCGTAGCGTAGCGTATATTCGAAACGAAATCGAAAAGAAAGTGTACACATATTTGCAGGAGTTACCGTTGCATAAAAACATATAACGCGCATATAGAAATTTCAACTCCCAGTTATGTAAAAGGTTGAAACACAACAATTCTTCCCTCGCAGTATGTTGTACGGTTTCAAAGAATAAAATATAGGGTGCGTTCACGACCGTAAATGGGAGGGAGTTCCACGACTATACTGTTCTAAACGACAGGCGGTAAACGTGTTTGAGATCGTTGGATCGCTTTATCAATAACTTGTGCTTGTGCCATCTTGTTCGATCGACCGGGGCCCTGGTGACTGTATCTTGTAAATCATTGTAATTTTTGAGAATGACGAGTTCGACAAAAAGATGAGGTCACCGCTGGTTCTCCTGTGCTCCAGTGTGAACAAGTCCAGTCTATTACATGGTTCTTCATATGACAGACATTCGAATCGGGGAATCATCCTCCTTGCTAATCTTGGCACATCTTCTAAACGAGCGACATTTCGTGGCTGAATAATAAGTAAGGGACCCGTATTTCAAAATCATCCAAATATACTTCAGGAATATCGCTTTGAAGATCCTAGGAGACCATGAAGAGACTGCCCGTCGGTACATCCAAAACACCCTCATTGCTGCAGTCCTGAACTTGCTAGTGTGGTCGACCGTTTTAAGGTCGCTCCTAACGATGACACCGAGATCGTTTCTGCAGAAACCCTGGGAATGGAATGAAAGTATAAGTTGTAGAAGAATAATAATTCATTCCCTGTTTGACCTCAATGTCCCAAATCCCGTGGTTACCCCGAATATTGCTTCCTTGTTTTAACGTTCCCTTTTTTACTTATAATTTGTGGTGGCTATTACAAATGATCTTGCTTGACTGATCGTGTTAAGGACCGCCCGCTTCTAAGGTAAATATCTTTACGTTATTCTTTCTATTGTCAATTCATTTATAGTGTATCTGTATCTGTATCTTGTTGTGACAAGTGTTTGTGCCTTTTGTGTGAACCTTCGAGATAATGTATATACCTTGTATTATTGTTTATTATTTAGAATCTCATAATAGTTTCGATAGAATGAACGTATTCTTTGTA
>JALGAQ010000009.1:5130075-5158230 GCA_028829895.1 Sinotaia quadrata
GTGGAGATATTATCAGCGATCATTTTGCCACACGTTTTGTGTAGACGACAGCTTTTCATCATAAAACCGTGAATAACCTCTACAAGCATTTCATGTAATGGTTTAAGATATCAGGTTTTGAACATTTTATTCTAAGGAATAGTTTAACCTAGGCTGTTCGAAACAAAAATTAGCCAACCGCTTGGAATGCTGTGGAGATATCATCAGCGATCATTTTGCCACACGTTATGTGTAGTCGACCGCTTTTCATCATAAAACCATGAATATTCTCTACACGCATTTCATGTAGTGGTTTAGGTTATCAGGATTTGAACCTTTTATTCTAAGGAATAGTTTAACCTAGGCTGTTCGCAACAAAGATTTGCCGACCGCTTGGAATGCTCTAGAGATATCATCAGCGATCATTTTGCCACACGTTTTGTGTAGACGACCGAGTTTCATCATTAAACCATTGATATTCGCTACACGCATTTCAGGTAGTGGTTTAGGATATCAGGTATGAACCTTTTATTCTAAGGAATAGTTTAACCTAGGCTATTCGCAACAAAGATTAGCCAACCGCTTGGAATGCTGTAGAGATATGACCAGTGATCATTTTGCCACACGTTTTGTGTAGACGACCGCTTTTCATCATAAAACCATGAATAACCTCTACTCGCATTTCATGTAGTGGTTTAGGATATCAGGTTTTGAACCTCTTATCCTAAGGAATAATTTAACCCAGGCTGTTCGCAACAAAGATTAGCCAAACACTTGGAATGCTGTAGTGATATCACCAGCGATCATTTTGCCACATGTTTTGTGTAGACGACCGCTTTTCATCATAAGACCATGAAAATTCTCTACACGCATTTCATGTACTGTTTTACGATATCAGGATTTGAACCTTTGATTCTAGGGAATAGTTTAACCTAAGCTGTTCGCAACAAATATTAGCCAAACATTTGGAACGCTAAAGAGAAACCACCAGCGATCATTTAGACACACGTTTTGTGTAGACGACCGCTTTTCATCATAAAACCATGAACATTCTCTACACGCATTTCATGTAGTGGTTTAGGATATGAGAATTTGAACCTTTTGTTCTAAGGAATAGTTTATCCTAAGATGTTCGCAACAAAGATTAGCCAACCGCTTAGAATGCTGTAGAGATATCACCAGCGATCATTTTGCCACACTTTTTGTGTAGACGACCGCTTTCCATTATAAAACGAGGAATGTTCTCTAATCGCATTTCATTTATTGGTTTAGGCTAACAGGGTTTGAACCTTTTGTTTTAAGGAATAGTTTATCCTAAGCTGTTCGAAACAAAGATTAAGCAACCAATTAAAAAGCTGTAGAGCTATCACCAGCGATCATTTTGCCACACCTTTTGAGTAAACGACCGCTTTTCATCATAAAACCATGAAAATACTCTACACGCATTTCACGTGGTGGTTTAGCATATCATGTTTTGAAAATTCTATTCTAAGATATAGTTTAACCTAAGCTGTTCACAACCAAGATTAAGCAACCACTGTGATTGATGTAGAGCTACCATCAGCGATCATTTTGCCACACGTTTTGTGTAGACGACCGCTTTTCATCATAAATCCATGAATATTCTCTACACGCATTTCATGTAGTGGTTTAGGATATCAGAATTTGAAACTTTTGTTCTAAGGAATAGTTTATCCTAAGATGTTCGCAACAAAGATTAGCCAACCACTTATAATGCTGTAGAGATATCATCAGCCAGCATTATGCCACACGTTTTGTGTAGACGACCGCTTTCCATTATAAAACGAGGAATATTCTCTAATCGCCTTTCATGTATTGGTTTAGGCTAACAAAATTTGAACCTTTTATTCTAAGGTATAGTTTAACCTAGGCTGTTCGCAACAAAGATTAGCCGACCGCTTGGAATGCTGTAGATATATCATCAGCGATCATTTTGCCAAAAGTTTTGCGTAGACGACCGCGTTTCATCATTAAACCATGAATATTCTCTAAACTCATTTCATGTAGTGGTTTAGGCTAACAGGTTTTGAACATTCTGTTCTAAGGAATAGTTTAACCAAAGATGTTCGCAACCAAGATTAAGCAACCACTTGGAAAGCTGTAGAGCTATCACTAGCGATTATTTTGCCACACGTTTTGTGTAGACGACCGCTTCTCATCATACAACCATGAATATTATCTACACGCATTTCATGTGCTGGTTTAGGCTAACGGGGTTTGAACATTTTATTCTAAGAAATAGTTTAACATAAACTGTTCGAAACCAAGATTGAGCAACCAATTGGAAAGCTGAAGAGCTATCACTAGCGATTATTTTGCCACAAGTTTTGTGTAGACGACTGCTTCTCTTTATAAAACCATGATATAACTCTACACGCATTTCATGTGCTGGTTTAGGCTAACGGGGTTTGAACATTTAATTCTAAGGAATAGTTTAACATAAGCTGTTCGCAACCAAGATTAAGCAACCACTTCGAAAGCAGTAGATCTATCACCAGCGATCATTTTGTCACACGTTTTGTGTAGACGAATGCTCTTCATCATAAAACCGTGAATATTTACTGCAGGTATTTCATCTAGTGTTTTAGGCTAACAGGATTTGAACCTTTTATTCTAGAGAATAGTTTAACCTAAGCTGATCGCAACCAAGATTAGGCAGCCTCTGGGAATGTTGTAGAGCTATCAACAGCGATCATTTTGCCACACCTTTTGTGTAGACGACAACTGTTCATCATAGAACCATGAATTTTCTCTACACGCAATTCATGGAGCGCTTTGCGATATCAGGATTTGAACCTTTGATTCTAGGGAATAGTTTAACCCAAGCTGTTCGCAACCAAGAATATCCAACCACTTATAATGCTGTAAAGATTACACCAGCAATCATTTTGCCACAGGTTTTGTGTAGACGACCGCTTCTCATCATAAAACCATGAATATTCTCTAATCGCATTTCATATAGTAGTTTAGGCTAACAGGGTTTGAACCTTTTATTTTAAGGAATAGTTTAACCTAAGCTGTTCGCAACCAAGATTAAGCAACCACCGTGATTGATGTAGAGCTACCACCAGCGATCATTTTGCCACAGGTTTTGTGTAGACGACCGCTTCTCGTCATAAAACCATGAATATTCTCTAATCGCCTTTCATTTAGTGGTTTAGGCTAATAGGGTTTGAACCTTTTATTTTAAGGAATAGTTTAACCTAAGCTGTTCGCAACCAAGAGTAACCAACCACTTATGAAGCTGAAGTGATTTCAGAAACGATTATTTTCCACAGGCTTTGTGTAGACGACCTCTTTTCATCATATAACCATGAATATTCTCTAATCGCATTTCATATAGTAGTTTAGGCTAACAGGGTTTGAACCTTTTATTCTAAGGAATAGTCTAACCTAAGCTGTTCGCTACCAGGATTAAGCAACCACTTGGAATGATGTAGAGATATGACCAGCGATCATTTTGCCACAAGTTTTGTGTAGACGACAGCTTCTCATCATAAAACCATGAAATTATTCTACAGGCATTTCATGTGTTGGTTTAGGATATCAGGTTTTGAACCTTTTATTCTAAGGAATAATTTAACACAGGCTGTTCGCAAGAAAGATTAGCCAAACACTTGGTATGCGGAAGAGATATCACCAGCGATCATTTTGCCATACGTTTTGTGTAGACGACCGTTTTCGTCATAAAAGCATGAATATTCTCTACACGCATTTCATGTGCTGGTTTAGGCTAACGGGGTTTGAACCTTTTATTCTAAGGAATAGTTTAACCTAAGCTGTTTGCAACAAAGATTAACCAACCAATTGGAATGCGGAAGAGATATCACCAGCGATCATTTTGCCACACGTTTTTTGTAGACCACTGCTTTTCATCATAAAACCATGAATATTCTCTACACGCATTTCATGTAGGGGTTTAGGCTAACAGGTTTTGAACCTTTTATTCTAAGGAATAGTTTAATCCAAGCTGTTCGCAAACAAGATTAAGCAACAACTTGGATTGATGTAAAGCTACCACCAGCGAACATTTTGCCACACGTTTTGTGTAGACGACCGCTTTCAATTATAAAACCATGATATTCTCTACACGCATTTCATGTAGTGCTTTACGATATCAGATTTTGAACCTTTGATTCTAGGGAATAGTTTAACCCAAGCTGCTCGCAACCAAGATTAACCAACCACTTGGAATGCTGTAGTGATTTCAACAGCGATCATTTTGCCACACGTTTTGTGTAGACAACAGCTTTTCATCATAAAACCGTGGATATTCTCTACACGTATTTTACGTAGTAGAATAGCATATCAGCTTTTGAACATTCTATTCTAAGGAATAGTTCAACCTAGGCTGTTCGCAGCGAAGATTAACCAAGCACTCAGAATGCTGTAGTTATATCACCAGCGATCATTTTGCCACAGGTTTTGTGTAGACGAAGACTTTTCCTAATAAAACCATGAATATTCTCTACACGCATTTCATGTAGTGGTTTAGGCTAACAGGGTTTGAACCTTTTATTCTAAGAAATAGTTTAACCTAAGCTGTTCGCATCCAAGATTAAGCAACCACTTGGAATGCTGTAGAGCTACCACCAGCGATCACTTTGCCACACGTTTTGTGTAGCCGACCGCTTTTCATCATAAAACGATGGATATACTCTACACCCATTTCATGTATTGATTTAGGATATCAGGTTTTGAACCTTTTATTATGTGGAATATTTTAATCTAAGCAGTTCGCAACCAAGATTTGCCAACCACTTGGAATGCGGAAGAGATTTCACCAGCGATCATTTTGCCAAACGTTTTTTGTCGACGACCGCTTTTCATCATAAATCCATGAATATTGTCTACACGCATTTCATGTATTGGTTTAGGCTAACAGGATATCATCATTATATTCTAAGGAATCGTTTATCCTAGGCTGTTCGCAACGAAGATTAAGCAACCACTTGGATTGCTGTAGATCTAACACCAGCTATCATTTTACCACACGTTTTGTGTAGACGACCGCTTTTCATCATATAACCCTGAATATTCTCTACACGCATTTCATGTAGTGGTTTATGCTAACAGGTTTTGAACCTTTGATTCTAGGGAATAGTTTAACCCAAGCTGTTCGCAACCAAGATTACCCAAACACTTGGAATGATGTAGAGATATGACCAGCGATCATTTTGCCGCACGTTTTGTGTAGACGACAGCTTTTCATCATAAAACCGTGGATATTCTCTACGCGCATTTCACTTAGTAGATTAGGATATCAGGTTTTGAACCTTTTATTCTAAGGAATAGTTTAACCTAGGCTGTTCGCAACCAAGATTATCCAACCACTTGTAATGCTGTAGAGCTCTCACCAGCGATCATTTAGCCACACGTTTTGTGTAGACGACCGCTTTTCATCATAAAACCATGGATATTCTCTACACCCATTTCATGTACTGCTTTAAGATATCGTGTTTTGAACCTCTTATTCTGTGGAATATTTTAATCTAAGGTGTTCGCTATCAAGATTTACCAACCACTTGGAATGCGGAAGAGATATCACCAGCGATCATTTTGCCACACGTTTTGTGTAGATGACCGCTTTTCATTATAAAACCATGAATATTCTCTACACGCATTTCATGTAATGCTTTACGATATCAGGTTTTGAGCCATCTATTCTAAGGAATAGTTTAACCTAGGCTGTTCGCAACCAAGATTATTCAACCACTTATAATGCTGCAGAGATTTCGCCAGCGATCCTTTTGCCACACTTTTTGTGTAGACGACCGCTTTTCATCATAAAACCGTGGATATTCTCTACACGCATTTCATGTAGTGGTTTACGATATCAGGTTTTGAACCTGTTATTCTATGGTATGGTTTCTCTCATATTTTGTTCTACGGAGTGGTTTTTCTATGTGGAGCCCGTTTAATGGGGTTCGGATTCCAATGGCCATGTCTCCAGTTCACTTGATCGTTGTGTTTTGATTAGCGCCTTCCATGTATCGAATATTTCTATCCGATACAGCTTTACAAAATATCTTTAAAGCAGCATACTATGATGTTTAACTCGCTTGTTGTTTATCGATGTGCGTTGATTTTGAAGTTGTACGAACTTTGTTCTCTGTTCCATCAATCTAGTCAACGGAATGCACTTCTGTGTGTTTTGTAATCCGAAACCAGTTTTTCCGACATTTGATAAAGATATCACCGCAACAGGATTCGAAGTTCTAATACGAGGTTTTCCCGCTTGCAGCACTCACAGTCGATGTTATCTGAAGATCTCTTTGAATGCACAGCAAGTGATCACATAATCTAAAACTCAATCCACCCAGTTTTGCAGTACCAATCCATGTATGCTGGACAATAATTTGAAACTCGGAACTACGGAGAGCAGCACCAATGCACATGCGCCGGTTCATCACACACAGTTTTACAAGTATGTAATACAGCCAAATTTTCAATTACATATCTTGCAATACAGTAGTGCATAAAGTGGCGATGATTGCAAATTTACTGAAATATATTTTCACTTATGTTTCTCATTAGTTTACGATAATAGGGTATTTTAGAGGAGTAAGAAAGCTTTAGGGATAATAATTTTACCATTGCACTCGAAATGTATCAAGGGTCAGTAAATGTGCTAACTAGGTGATGTCATTAAAGCGTTCCTTGGGTAAATGAGGCAACATCTGACTGGTGAAATTCAACTTGAAGTCACATTCGTTGGTGAGTACATATTTTATAATTCTCCTTCAATTCTGCCACATGTCAAAACCAACTCAGTTACATGTAATCCCCATAGTGGTAATGAAGACGCAGGGGAAGTAATTAACTGGAGACAAACAAATGGCCGTGCGAAAACCACTGCTGTATGGAATTGCAAGGATGGATAACAATTTATTCTGGATCGAAATCGTGTAAATGTGAATTGCTGGAAACCCATCTTATTTGGGAATAACAAAGCCGTATTATCATTTTATTGCACTCCTTAAAATAAGTCTATATTATTGTTTAGAGAAATGTTCTGAAATATTCAGGTTATATCTTTAGGGTACTCTGATAAAATAACAATGCATGGTCATTTTGAGTAGGCTAACAATCAAGAGTGACTGCGGATTATTCCGAATTCGATATCAGTCCGGCGTCGAAAGAATAAATATAGTAACGTTTCTAAATATCTGATCTCCGCCGTGTACCAATATTTGAATTTGACGGAGCTACGTATTTCGACGACTTCCAACAGGATTGTTGATCGTGCTTTCCTGAAAACTGAATTATCCCGTCACAAGTTGACTATGTTCAACTGATATTTGTTGTAGGTAGTCAGATCATCAAAACACGGAGGTGGGAAACACCAGGCAGCTCTAACCTATAGTGTGTGATTGCTGCGCCGTAACAATCAGTCACGTTTAGGTGCAAAAGATGTTTGGTATGAATATTGTTTCATGACAAACCGGAATCTCTTCACCTACATGGCAAAACAGAGTCAAAGCACCCCAATAATTATCAATTATGATAGAAGATTGTTCGTTCTGACGACGAGCTGGAAGCTGTTAATCAACTGACGAATAAATTTGTGATACATTGCTGAGCTGCCCTATGCCAAAATCAATAGAAGTTCCCAATAGTCATTGTTCCATATGTGCTAATTGCCCATGATTTAGATGGGTTTCTTTGGGCCAAATGTGATGAAACAGTCAGCACCACTTAGGAGTCTAAATTGAGAACGCATTCTGTTATTGTTGGTCGATTGAACTTGGTCAAAACATGTCGGCTTCGAGTAAGTTGGTTTCGCAAATGATCGTTGGTGGTATCTCTACAGCATTTCTCAGGTGTTTGGGTTACTCATTGGAGCAAGGCATGGATAATCTAAAACTGAAAATTAATGTGTTCTAAAAACCGGATTAACCGAATCACCACAAGATATGCGGGTAGCGAATATCCAGGTTTTATGAAGAATAGCGATCGTCTACACGAAAGTGTGGCAAAATGGTCGTTGGTGATTTCGCTACAGCATATACGCGGTTTTCGGGGATCTCACGGTCTTAGGATAGCGCATAGATTATGTTGCGCAAACATTAAAATATTAAAAATTAGACTAGTCCAAACGTCATAATCTGAATCACCACGAGGGATACGGGTAGAGAGTATCCTTGGATATCGAATTGATAGCGATCGTCTACACAAATGTGTGGCAAAATGATCGTTGGTGGTATCTCTACAGCATTTCTCAGTGTTCGGGTTACTCGTGGTCTAAACAATTAGTGGAACTATTTAACAAAAATAGGTTAAGCTGTGTGCTCTTTTAATTCAATTAAATTGGTTTTCCACGCCATAACCCCAAACAATCCGGGGTCAAATAGGCGCGAAAAGTGCATAGGAGGACTAGATTAGTGTCTACATTAAGCTGGACATGATCGAGCCGGGATAAGGGTACGGATTATCGCTCACAGGACACTGGGCTTTACGTCATGGTGTGAATAGGCCAAGACACCTGGTGTAGGTCATCGAACTATTCGTAGGTGGAAGACTAGATTAGTGTTCACACTAAGGCCGGCGTGAGGTGGACATAATTTAGCCGGGGTAGGGATAAGGATTATCGTGTTCACAGATTATCGCTCGCACGACACTGGGATGTACGTAACAGAGTGAATAGGCCTCAACACGGGATCTAGGTCATCCTATGGTTCGTAGGTGAGGACAGGCAAAAAACTCAAGACAGGCCCTTGGACAGACCGAAAAATGAAGACTTCGATCCTACTTCCAGCTTGCTATATATAATGTTAGTCACGCTATAATCTGTACACGTTTTTACCTTGACAAAGTTCTTGCAGTGGTAGACCGAAACGTTGGTTGAATAAAAATACGCCGATTGTTATCCAGAGACCTTGTTTTACAATGACATCCCAATCGGTCACAACCGTTTTTAAACATATTGGTTTCGCCGGAGTTCAGAAAATATGAGCGGTACTCACGGTCTGCAATGACGTATACGATCGATAAAAATTGAAGAAACCACAACACAATAAAGATAAGATAAGAATAGTGCTTTATTTATCCCAAATGGGATGAATTTTCAGCCAGTTACATGCATTCTAATATTACAAAAAATAAAATATTTGCCATCATTTGCATTTGTCCTTGACTCAAAATACGCGCGTTATCTTCCCATGGCAAATATCCATCGTTTAATTCAACAAAAGCTTCTCCATTCCTCGTTTTATCCGTATCGGAACTACATGCAACTGAGTTGGTCTTTTGAGGTGTGGCCGAATTGAAGGCCTCGCCGTGCGATCGATGCGGGTAGAGAGTAACCCTGGATATGCAATGAATAGCTAGCGTAATTCATCACCTAAGGATTCAATGATTTTCCAAACATCTCTGTCAACAATTGGTCTGCATACATAATAACCAATTAATTACAATTTGATGATGAAAAGTGCCAAACAGTAGACAAAATTCATGAAATTTAAATTACTGGCAAAAAAGCGATTAAACTTGCAAGAACCGTAGATGTATATATACATGACAGTCAGTAAAGATTAATAAGGCGAGGTCCATTTTACAGTCTGGTTCGAATTAGTATGTAGGTTCGAGGTGTAGTGTGCTTTCGATATATGTCTGTAAGTGCTGATCGAAAGCATTTTCTTTTGAAGCATGTACGATAAATCCCAGTAGATTGTTCCACACAAAGCAAACACGAACGGAGCACCACTTGAAATTTAATCATGTGTTAGGTACAACGAGAGGTTTTTTAATGTCACCAGACAGTTTGCGTTTCTCTAAGTGAGAACAAATGATGTGAATGGGCATTGAGGATCAGCTAGGATATGGTAAGTGAGAACAAGGTCTGCACGTATCCTATGACGAATGAACTCCAGTATATCCTCATCCTTCATTCGTTTCTCGTAAGGTAGGTGCTTCAAAATGAACGCAGATCGATACACAACCAGCGAGCTAAACATCATAGTATGCTGCTTTAAATGTTTTTTTTGTAAAGCTGCTCCCTGTGACAGCTTGATAAATGGATGTATTGGTATACTGACTTTCGTCTAAATGTGGACGCTCAGATGCGCTACGCATTTTGATTGGCAAAAGTAATGAACAAGCTTGTGCATTACAGGAATAGTGGTGTGCAGCCGGTTGCATCCGATTGGATTTTCATACACATACTAAAAATCTTTCCGACTAACGGCATCAGGTGAATTAGTGATGGTAAAAACAAATTCTCTTGGCAACAATCGGTGTATATTATTATTCTACCAGCGTTTCGGTCTGCTAGCGCAAGACCTTTGTCAAGGTAAAATGTGTACAGTGCAATGTGGGACAGTCATTATATTGGAGACTGGAAGCTGGATCGTAGTCTGCATTGTTCGACTGTCCAAGTACCTTTCTTTCTTTCTTCTTGTTCGGTAGTCCCAGCCCCTGACTTGATTTCTTTCCCCGTCTGTCCTGTTGCGAAGGTGTCCGCGACCACTTATTTCTATGTAACATTTGGTGACCTAGATCCTATTTTGGGAGCTTATGATTCCATATCAGTCTATTGGATTCGACACCTGGGTCTGAGTGATACTCCCTGCCCCTTGCTATCGTATTACGCTGATTAAGTTTGCCCTATAGCGATCTTGATGTCAACGCAACCCGCGTCCACCTATGTACTTAAAACTGATCCATGACTGATGTTATTATGACATTAAAACGAATTTAATTTACTATGAACGAAATTAAATAACGTACTCCAACGACCAATGAAGATATGCTGGGCATTGTTAATCACGATCTACCGTGAGTAAGATACTCCAATAGGAAAATTTCCGCAACGTTCAACGGGCCGCCATAGCTCAGTGGTTAGAGCGCCGGCTGGCACGAACGAAGTGCTGGGTTCGATCCCCAGATCGAACCAGATATGCCCTGCTGATGATCTCAAATAAGAGTGAAACGCATGCGTCCAGGTGCTTCCTGTGAATGTTTTCGGAAAAATACTGGCGGATAATCTTACTACCGGTAGACGCGATTAGCATCATTTACATATATATAAATCCACACATCCCCCCATTACGAATTTAATTTGCTTTGTACGAAATTAAATAACGTACTCGCTTTCTTTTACCTATAAGGAATCTGAGTAAGCCGAGCACCGTGATCATACTGTAGAGATAGCACCACCAATTGTTGTCACATATTTTGTGTATGTACAATCGCTATCCATTTGATATCCAAGGATATTGTCTACCCGCATGTGTTAAGCTGATTAGGCAATCAGGTTCAGGAACAAAAGGTTTCAATTATTATTCTATTGCTTTAATTAAGCCTTGTACTTAAGAGCACTCAGGACACTTGACCATACTGTAGAGATATAACCAAGTATCATTTAGTCGCGCATTAGTCTCTTATTGTGATATCGGTGAAACCTCTCCTATTTTCTCCTCTGTATATGATAAAAAATATCAGTAATACCAGTTTTGTTTGCATGGACCTTGAACGAGCTTCTATCCTTCATTAAATGTCAAGCCGTTCTTAGTTTACACCAACGACAATATTTAAATGTACAGCTGTGTCACCACAAAAACATCAGCAATTTCCACAACAGGCTGATGTTCAATGCGGGGGAAGTACAAAGACGATTAGATATTGATTAATGCATTTACGTGTTTCAGTGAACTTTTGATTTCTTCAGACAATCAAAATATGTCGCTTTCAAGTCGATTTATCTTGGCCTAAAAATATTTACACTCAAGGCGTTGAAGCAATACATTCAACTACTATGCTAGGTGAGCATATTCTTTTAATTTCTTTTTCTTTTATTTTCTCCTCTTTCGATTTATAATTATGTATTTTCACAGTTCCTTTTTACAGGCGTAATATGTTTACCACGAGGCTTCATTCTACACATCTGCGTAACTACCGTATTTTTCGGACCATAAGGCTCACCGGATTATAAGACGCAGTATCAATGAACGGATCCATTTTCATATATAAGGCGCACCGATTATAAGACGCATAAAGCGAAACAAAATAGTCGGATAGGTCAGACTTTATTCAAATCATTAACAATAACTGTCAATATTACACAAAAAAGTACACTCACTTTTAAATCATTCCTCTTCTACGAATCCATCAAATTCCTCGTCTTCGGTGTCGGAATTTAACAGTTGGGCGATAGCGGCATCAAGCAAGCCCGGATTCCTCTCGTCATCGTCCGATTCAGTCTCATTGCTGTTGCTTGGCTGTTCATTGATGATTCCAGCCTTCGTGAAAGCTCGGACGACAGTTGAGACCGATACCTTAGCCCAGGCATCGACGATCCATTGGCAGATAGTGGCGTAACTAGCCCGGCGTTGCCTGCCTGTCTTGGTAAATGTGTGCTCACCTTCTGTCATCCATTGCTCCCATGCGGCTCGCAATTTAGCCTTGAATGCCCTGTTGACACCAATATTTAGCGGTTGGAGTTCTTTGGTTAATCCTCCAGGAATGATGGCAAGCTCTGAATTAGTTTTCTTCACTTGGATTTTGACAGTTTCAGTGAGATGAGCGCACATGGAGTCGTAAATCAACAAAGCCGGAGACGTGTGGAAAAAGCCATCCGGTCTCCAGACGTAAACTTCTCTCAGCCACTCGCTCAATTTCTCCTCGTCCATCCAGCCTTTTGGATTGACCTTGACGATGATCCCAACAGGAAACGTTTCTTTTGGTAAAGTCTTCCTCTTAAAAATTACCATGGGTTGTAGTTTCTGGCCATTAGCCTGGCAACCGAGAACTACAGTGAACGACGATTTCTCATTCCCTGTGGTGCGTATACATACAGTAGACGTCCCTGTTTGTTCTACCGTACGGTTCACGGGGATGTCAAAGGTGAGTGGGACCTCGTCCATGTTTGTGATGTGGTCTGGCTGGATCTTCTTTTCTATGATCTTGTCCTTGCAGTAAGTGCGGAAGATGGCCATCCTTTCTTCGTAATCCTTTGGCAGTTGCTGAGAAGTGGTAGTTCTTGTGCGGATGGAGAGATGACGCCTTTTCATAAAACGGAAGCACCAAGAAGGACCTCCTTGAAAGTCGTTGATCTTCATGTCATGAGCCATAGCTGTTGCCTTAAGTCGAATGGAGACTGTAGAGACGCTTCTACCTGCTGTTCTCTGTTCAGTAATCCACTGCTCAATTTTGTCTTCTAATTGTGGCCATCTTCCCTTGTTCCCTCGGAAACTCTTCTTCGTCTTCTTTACTTGGCGCAGGTCATCTTCTTGTTTTCTCCACTTCCGTACCATAGATTCATTAATGTTGAATTCTTTCGCAGCTGCTCTATTCCCATGTTGCACTGCGTAGCTGATGGCCTTGAGTTTGAAATCCGCGTCGTAAGCATGTCTCTTAACAGGTGCCATTTTGGGGTCCTTAATTACCGGATGTTGAAGCATGGTACTTATCAGGAAAAGTGGTTTCGGCAAGTAAATAAGCTTCGTCTTAATCGCCGAATAGTTTCATGTTGATCAGTTGTTGATTGCTTGGCTCTGATTGGTTTATCGTCGCCAGGATGAGCTCGAATCAGTTGTTCCTGCACAGAGTTAGTGTTAGGAAGCGACAATTTTCCAAAAGTACTTTATTTCCTTCGTGTGACCGCAAATTTTCCTGAGCAACACTTTTTAGTACTTTTACTGTCCTTGACCGTTTTCAGCACACCGTTCCGTCCTGGGTGGTTACTACCCTAGCTACAATCTTGGCAGCCACAGTAGCCTGGCCTCAACCTTGAGGGCGTAACTCGTGATTCTTTGCCATATATAAACGCCCTTGTGTCGGTGTCAATTTTGTCTTGGTCCTGGTCTTGGTATCACCCTGTAAAAGTACAAGCGTCGTTCCCGCTGTTCTGACTTCTACTTGGGGCTAGGAGGATTAGAAGGCATAGGAACAAGGTGGCAGCAAACTCAACCAGCGCAATCCAGCGTATAACTTTTTGCTGTTACAACAGTTAGCCACCCCAAAACAAGTCTGTCTAGACAGCATAGAAAGCTGACTATACGAGGTTTAAGACCAGCAGCGATTATGCTTCGACAATCAAGGGAAGTGGCTTCGTCGCTTACCAAAGTCGTAATAAAATATTTTGACAGATTTTTCAGCGCAGTGTGAAGATACACTGTTCATACATAAGGCGCACCGGAATATAAGGCGCATTGCCGATTTTTTTACAAATATAGAGATTTTCTGTGCGCCTTATAGTCCGAAAAATACGGTATATATACTTTAACCAATTAAACTGAACGACTAACGTGCCGTCTTATCTAGGTCCGATTCACGTAGTGTGCGAGCAAAATAACTTCCTCTTGATTACCTATCTGGGGACAAAAACTGAAACGCCCAAATCGATACAAAAATATGCTTCTGTACTCAGTCAGAGAATTGAGGTCTGTAAATGGGATGTCGACCAAAAATACTGAAATCAGCCGCCTGTATATCGCCTGTAAAATCTAGTCTTGTTGGTTGTCTTTCTGTTCTACCGGAATGTAGAAGGGGTTGACATGAAACTTGGGAACTGAAGCGTGTAGCAGGGCAGATTGTATTTCTCTTGGTTAAAACATTCAGGTGATTGTCTGGAGTATACTTATTAGTGCTTTCAAATTGCGTGCTAACATTTGCTGGAAAGTCAATGGATTTTTCACGACTCTCGATGGGGTTGATTATTTTGGATGGAACCATCTTGATCTTTGCACTGTGATTAATATCTGAATCCTTAATCTCGACAGTAGGTTGCGAATCAAAGCTGCCAGGTTCTGTGGTGTGTAGATGTGCTGACATATTCGGCCAACAAAGATGCTCCAAAGCAAAAGGATTGATATTATAATACGCAACCCAAATCAGGATTCGACACAGGGGATGTAATGAGGGGAATATGCGGTGGGCAGGCTGTGTAGGGTGCGAATGTCGCTTGATGATGGCATTGTTGAGAAATCAATTTGTTCGCTAGAACGGAGATGAAATCAATGATTCAATCTTAGGGGAAGCACGAAAGATTGACCACAAGAATTCACAGGTAGCCCACGCTTAATAGTGATGACCAGCAATGTGTATTTGTCTCCATCTGGATTTTAACCCATGTCGCGCTATAAACTCGTCAGAACGCTACCTATTATGCAATTCCCAGACGCATGTGTTTACATGTTAGAGTGCCCAACTATCACAATAGCGTGAATTCTGAGTAGAGGAAAGAAGTTATTATTCTGAATGGAAAATATCTACAAAGTACGGAAATATAGTTAATGCGGGTCAACATGTTGATTTGTGTTACGTGGAAGTTTTTCTGCAGTCTACGTATGTTTGGATTTTGGTGATCAATAGTTCGTGCATCACAAGGAATGCAATCGTGGATTTCACATCAAGGCCGTCAAGGAGCGACACAGGTTCGCGCCATATACCACCTGTTTACCGTATGCCCCCCTCATTACATCCCCTCCGTCGAATGCTGATTTGGTTGCGTATTATCATGTCAATCCTATTGCTGCTCTTGGAGCAGCTATGTTTGCCGAATATGTCAGCACATCTACACACCACAGAACCTGGCAGCTTTGATTCGCAACCTACTGTCGAGATTCAGGATTCAGATAGTAATCAAAGTGCAAACATCATGATGGATCCATCCGGAACAATCAAACACATCGGGAGTCGTGAAGAATCCAGTGACTTCTCAGAAAATTTTAAATTTTAAAAACAAAATTTTAAATTTAAAAACGTTAGTCAGAATACTACAGACAATCACTTTATTGTTCCAACCAGGAGAAATACAATCTATCCTACTACATGCCTCAATTCCCAGGATTCATTTCAATTCCTTCAACAGGCCGGTGGAACGGAAAGAATTAAAACTTCTGGATTGAACAGGCGATATGCTAACATTAAATTTCACTATTTATGATCAACATCACATTAATATAACTGATTGATTTATATCCTTTGATCCTATCAAAATTAGTTTGTCTGATATTTGTTTTTCCGTGTACGTTCGATTTATTATTTTTTCTTATTGAGCTACACCGTCCAGAATATTTGTTTTTTTCTTATTCGTCTGTGCTAATTATGGGTATATCAGGATTTGGAAGGATCACGTCATGAACACTTGCCATCATGAGTAGATTGTTCGACGGTACCACAAAGGGCTGTTCCATTCGTTCTAATCACGAAGATATGATGTCGAAACTTCATTCACATGGATTGCACATTGGTTTGATTCTTGTGCAACGGTCTCACAGTCATTTTTCATTTGACCCCATCCTGAATTTATGCTTCTAGATCTTTACGATCGTGAAATTAATTGATAATTAATTAATTAATTACAGTGAAATACTACCATCAGTTATAAAAATCTAATATCTACTGGATATATTTGGATTTCCATTTGAACGCATATACGCAACATGTAACAATAAATCACATTGCATGTAATTCGAAATTAGCAAAGAGGAATTTGGTTACACGACACCATTATAGAGACGGTGTGCCAAAAAGTGACCTTAGGCGGCAGTTTCTACATTTTATAATATTGTACTCCGTCCAGAGGTGTTCATCATCGTGAATATTGAAATTGTCCAGTTAGATCACCTAATATCCAGCAGAACAAGTGGACGTTCTGTTCTACTGGCTTGTTGAACAGTATCTGGTCAGCGAGGAAAATTAAAATGCATATTAAAGAAGTTTGCATTTTATTTCGTACCCCGAGCTGTGTAATTTACTTGATCGTCTTTAAGGTATGGATCAATGCAAATATGATATGTGGATGGATTTTTGGATTGCACGTTTCCGTGATATGCTGATGCTCCGAGGTACACGGGTGGCTTCTACTGCACGAAGTATTGCTAGCGGAAATACCTGGTATGACATACTCAATTCCTGATCAAGTGACGGAGTCTGAATGTTTGGGGAAAGTAATAAGTACGCATAGGAAATGATTTAGACCAAACGAGGGGCCGAAATTTTGAGTTGCAAAATGTAATTTCCAGCCGGTGACAATCTCTCTCATATTATTATTATTATCATTACTTGTATTATTATTATTATTATTATATATTATTATTATTATTATTATTATTATTATTATTATTATTATTATTATTATTATTATTATTATTATTATTATTATTATTATTATTATTATTATTATTATTATTATTATTAATTATTATTATTAATATTCTTATTATCATTATAATAATAATAATAATAATAATTATTATTATTATTATTATTATTATTATTATGATAATTATTATTATTATTGTTATTATTATTATTATTATTATTGTTATTATTATTATTATTAATAAAATTAATAATAATAATATTATTATTATTTTTATTATCTTTATTATTATTATTATAATTATAATTATATTTATTATAATAATAATTATTATTATTGATTGGCTGGCGTAATTCTCGAATTACTATGCTCTATATCACCACAGACATTTTTTAATAACCTTTTTCGTTAGTCTGTAATTCCAGTTTCCCACTTATGCTATTTGCATCTGTGTCACAGTTTTTCATATTTCGCTTTTTCTTTTTAACTGCACTGTCTTCTGTTGGCTGTAGAGGCCTGTGCTAGACAGGCAGGATTTTTCCACAGTTACTGCAGGCAACGGGTGCTTGATTTCGAAACACGAGCTACGTCCGGCTGTTCCCTTGATCGGTGGCTTCTGGTGTTCTTGGTCGACATTTGCAGCTGCTGTCTTGATGAGGCTCCTCCAGTTATTTCGGTCGGCGCATCTTCTTCCCAATTTGCAAGTCCATGCCTCCGGTTTTCATATCCCTCTTGCAGACGTCCATATAGCGTAGTTTTTGTCTTCCAATTGACCTCGAGCCATTGGCAAGTTCACCGAACAGCACAGCCCTCGGAATGCGATTTTCATCCATTCGTTTTACGTGGCCGAGTCAGCGCAGACGTCTGTGAGCCAGGAGAGCGACCATACGCTGCTGTCCGGGTCCTTACAAGACAGCGCTGTTTGGAATGTGATCTTGCCAATTATCCGTATTGTTATTCGGAGCTATCCTAGATGTAATACGTTCAGTCTGCGTTGCTGGTGTGAATACAGCGACCACGTTTCACTGCCGTAGAGGAGGGTGCTCAGCACACAAGACATGTAGACTTGCATCTTCGTGTTTGTAGTCAGCATCGGGTTTCTCCAGACGCGTTTATTGAGCTGCGACATCATTGTTGCTGCTTTGCCAATACGCTTGCTTATTTCGGAATCCAAGGATAGGTTACTAGAGATAGTTGATCCCAGATAAGGGAACTCATTTACTACCTCTTGTGTGTGGCCGTCAATCTGAATTTCCGGCACACTGCTAGCCCTTGGCCCATGACCTTGGTTTCGTTTGAGCTAATGGTCAGGCCGAATTCCTTACAAGCATTGCAAAACAACTTATTAGTCGCTGCAGTCCTTCTTCAGAATCAGCCGTCAGAGCCGCATTTGTCTGCAAAGAGTAACTCCTGAAGAACACTTTCCTGATTTTGGTGCTTGCTCGAAGTCTCGCCGGGTTGAATAATCCACCGTCACTCCTTGTATGGAGGAAAATCCCATCGTTTGAATTTTTGTAGGCATCTCTGAGCAGTAGTGAGAAGACTATAACACACACACAACCTTGCTTTTATCCATTCTTGATGGGAAATGGGCTTGAGGTTGACCCATCATATTGCACCGTGCCTTGCATATGTTCGTGGAAGGCGATAATCATCTGCAACAATTTTGGAGGACAGCCGATTTTCTTCAAGAGTCTGTATAATCCAGTTCGACTGACCATGTCAAATGCCTTTGTAAGGTCAACAAAGGCTACATAAAGTGGTCTGTTTTGCTCACGACATTTTTCTTGCAGTTGGCGCAGGAAAAATATCATATCGACGGTTGATCTTCCAGCTCGGTATCCACACTGAGTTTCTGGGATAGATTCGTTCAGCTAGAATTGGAGTCTTTTGAGTACAATACGAGCAAAGACTTTGCGACGACATTGAGAAAAGATATACCGCGGTAGTTTGAACAATCACTGCGTTCTCCTTTGTTATTGTACAATGTGATTAAGTTTGCATCCCGCATCTCTTGTGGGATCATTCCTTTTTCCCAACACTGGATCAAGAGTTGTTGCAGTTTTGAGAGTAGAAATGTCCGAATTCCAGCTTTCAAAATTTTGGCTGTGATGCCATCTCTACCGACAGCTTTCCCATTTTTTTTCGTGTTCTGTAGAGCACTCTCTAGTTCTGCCAGTGTAGGCGTATCTTCTACTGTGGTTATTTCAGGCAGGTTTATGGCATCTTCTATAGCAGCATCTGATACTGCAGTTGTCTGTGAGTACAACTCTTGATAGTACTCAGCCCACCTCTCCATATTCTTCTGTCGGTCCGTGATGATGTTGCGGTTTACTGATTTACATGGGGGCCGTTTTGATCATTTGCGACTCCAGGACTTTATTGATGCCATCGTACATACCACGAACGATCCCAAAATCGTCGACAAGCTGAATAGTTTGGCATATATTGAGCCAGTAGTCATTCGCAAATCGTCAAGAGGTCCATTTGGCATCCCGTCTGACTTTTCGGAGATTTTTGAGGGTCGCATCTGTCGGGTTGTTTTTTATATCGATGAGTGCAGCTTTTAAGCCGCAAGTGCAGGTTCCAATTTCGCGACATTTGCTGCAAACAAATCCGTATTTTGCCGCTCTTGTTTACCGAAGACAGCAAGAGCAGAGCTGCGTATCGCTTCACTTATTTCATAATTCATAATGTAATGGTATAAAAAGCATTTAACTTTACAATAACCATAGGGTGATGATGTGTATAAGACAATCAGTGTAAAGTAATGTGTCAATATCACGCATGTCAACTACACGTTACAATGGAATATGCGTCAATACAAAGGTTTGATGCTTGACTTGCTTCTAATGTATGCATGTAAATGCTGCTGTTTCCATCCGCTTTCGATATCATTTGAGGAGCAGGTGCTCAGTTTGTCTTTGATGGTTTTTTCAAAAGCGTTCACGCAATTCTTCTACGGTGGTTTTGCTATCGTTGATGCGAGGATATCAATTCATCCTTTGAGTAGTGGATGATGGCCACTCCTATGTTGTTTACTCTTTTAAATGCAGTATTTGCCAAGTGCGTCTGCGATTATAATAGCTCGTTCGCAATTGTCAACAAAGCGATAGATCGAGGAAGCCTAAATTTCTCGAAGCGGTTGCGATAGAATGTTCAACCCTTCTCTCAATATCCAGAGGACTTGGAATATCATCATAAGTTGCCATGGACTTAGATTTGATTATCCCCACTCCATTTTATTTTATCCTGTTGGATTCTTACTGTTGATTTACACATGTCTTATATAACTAATCTTTTCGGTTGATAATTAGATATTAGCTATCTTATAATTGACCCATTTGTAATCGATCGATTCTCTGTTTGAATTGTTCACTATCATTCTTCGGCTTCCACTTTCCACTGTTGATGCTGAGACACTGAATCTAATTGTGTAATTCAACTGGGTCTCGCATCCTGAAGAGACAGTCGAAATGGAGCTCTATTGATCTAGTGGTAGCTTTTAATTTCCGATATTATTATTATTATTATTATTATTATTATTATTATTATTATTATTATTATTATTATTATTATTATTATTATTATTATTATTATTATTATTATTATTATTATTATTATTATTATTATATTATTATTATTATTATTATTATTATTATTATTATTATTATTATTATTATTATTATTATTATTATTATTATTATTATTATTATTATTATTATTATTATTATTATTATTATTATTATTATTATTATTATTATTATTATTATTATTATTATTAATTATTATTATTATTATTATTATTATTATTATTATTATTATTATTATTATTATTATTATACTTACTATGTAGTGGTCTGTATTCCCTATCACCTTTCCGAACACTGATAACTGCCGTTAATCTTGAGAGACCGTGGTGTTTGCCATCCACAATAATTTTTTTATATTCGCCTCGGTCCGCATCTGAGGTTCGCAATAAATTTTTAGTTATTGTTTTAATTTTCGTTTAATTTTCGTTTAGTTTAATCTGTTTCGCTTATATTTTGTTTGGAAATTTTATGGTGTTATTTTTTAATCGTATTTGTATTTTTTTACTGAGTGCTGTAAACTGTAGAGGCTCATATTTTGAGGGTAAATTTTTTCAAAGTTACTACGGCCAACGGATATCCGACCTTCAATGATCGAGCTTTCTCCGGGTGTTCTACTCTCCCGCGACTCCATGTCCTCTTGGTCCACTTCTGTAGCTTCTCAATTTATGATATTCCGCCATTTGTATTGACCTGCCGTACTTTCTTTGCAGCTTGCCACGTCGATGCCTCGAATTTCATATTCTGCTTGCACACGTCCTTGTAATGCCAGATTTGTTCCTCCTCTGCATTACTGACAAGCTCATCAAATAGCACGGCTTTCGTAATCCGATTTTCATTCATTCGCGTTACCTCATCAGACAACGCGGATGTCTGTTATCCAGGAAAGAGAAAATGCTCTCCAGTCAGGCTCATTGTACAACAGCGAGTATAACAGGGTGTACACCGTCCAGAATCCGCTGCGCAGAGGAGTGTACTTGGTATGCAAGATTTGTAAATCTGAATCCAATTGTTTACAGTAAGTAAGGAGACTCATTTGTCATTTCTATTAATTTTCCCATCAATTTCCCGGTGTTCTACTAACCCCATTGGCAATGACTGTTTGAACTTTGTTTAAACTGATTGTTAAGCCCAATCTCTTTCTAGAGTGTGCGCAGCGGTCGCTGCAATCCTTCCTCAAATGGGCTGTCAGAGCAACATAATCCGCAAATAGTATCTTCCTCGTACACACCTTATTACTTTTGAATTTTCTTCGAAAGCTTGCTGGGTTGAATAATCCACCGTCACTAATGGTGTGCAAAATATCTTATTGTTTGAATTCTTATAGGCGTGTGATAGCAGCATGAGTAGAAAATTCCAAAAAGTGTTGGCACAAACCGTTTTTGATGGGAATATTGCCTGATACTTGCAAGAAAACTGTCATGAGTGAGACCGACTGCTTTTAGCAGCTTTGTTGATTTTACAGAGTAATTCGAATTTTTCATTCATACGGGACTGTACAATTTCTGGAGAAAATTGGCTGTCCCCAAAAAGTTCTTTAAATATGCATTGCTTTCCATGAAGACATGCAAGATATGGTGCATCAATAATAATAATAATAATAATAATAATAATAATAATAATAATAATAATAATAATAATAATAATAATAATAATAATAATAATAATAATAATAATAATAATAATAATAATAATAATATAATTGTAATAATTATAATAATTATATTATTATTACTATTATTATTATTATTTCTTTATATGTAATTATGCATTATAATCTCCTCCAAGTGCATCCGGCTGGCGATGGAGTACGGGTCTCCTGCATATCACCCTGCTACGAAAAAGCGAGGTCGTCCGTTTGGAGTACCTCCATAGGTTACCAACAAGGATGATTCCTCAATTGAAATCTCTACCGTACTAAGAACGTTGCAAGCGTCCGAACCTATTCACGATAGAGCAACGGATAACAAGGGTTGATTTCATCTTCTTGTTCAAACTTGTCGTTCTCGAGCAGTTCCCCAATTTGTAGGACATAGTGACCCGCGCAACGAATGGTCGAAC
This sequence comes from Sinotaia quadrata, assembly GCA_028829895.1. NCBI lineage: Eukaryota > Metazoa > Mollusca > Gastropoda > Architaenioglossa > Viviparidae > Sinotaia > Sinotaia quadrata. The sequence continues at coordinate 5,152,774 of JALGAQ010000009.1, forward strand.
AAGAGGGCACAACCATAAGCTGCTGATCAATCGTTCAGACGGTTTTGAAACATGTCTACCGTCTGTCTTTCAGGGCAGTCAAAAGTTGGAACTCCCTCCCCTATTCGATTGTGAACGCCCCCTTCGTACCCACGTTTAAAGCGGCGCTCGACGAGTACCTGAAAACAATTGCCCAAGGAAGCAGCAAGCCGGCCCATCGTTCAAACTCCCATCAAACCGCTCCCCGAACGAAGCCTGCGACAGTGAAAAACAACATGATGGATGAACACTATTGAATACACCGAATGAAATAAAGCCTCGAATCCATCATCAGTCACGCGTAAATCAAAAGACGATTGTTTCACAACTCGTTCTATAAATACGGTACTATAATACAATAATAACAATAAAGTAACTCATTACCTAAACTATTGAATTAGGTCAGTTGATTAGGACAACCCTTGATAACTCACAACTTTTCTTTTCTGACGAAAGAGAACCTATAAAAACGTGAAAGTAACCTACCAGAGCAGAGAAAAAAATGATAACTGTCACAAACAAGACAGTCGTCCAACCAGAGAAGCTTATGGAAAATTGTATTGAAAAAAACAACGTCCCACGCCGAATAACTTCGAACACCAAGTGTGGACTGCTTGCGTCGTCTTCTGAGCACAATATTCTTCGTCTGGAATCGATGAACGGTTACAACTGAAAATGATGTAAACGACCTTTTGTGTGGTTTAGTCGCAGGAATCTAGAATTCAGCCAGTGTAGCTTGAATGAGTTAGAAAATCGTGATAACAGCACACAGTTGTCCGTGGTAGTGAGGGAGAAGACACAAGAGTTGGGAGAGCGAGAATAGTTGCAACCGTCAACGGAATACACGTGGGTACAAACATGGAAGTCAAGGTCAGTTTATAAACAAGTTAGGCCTTGGGTCTTGCTTGACTGCCGGTCGGGTAACGTTCCCAGTTTCTATAAAGGGATACAAAAAGAGGGTGGTGAGACTATATAGAGTACAATACATACGTAGCAAGGGAAAATGCGTTACAAGACAAACGATCAAAGTGCCCGTCAAGGTCAAAGAATAATCAAGTTCATGAAATGGAATAGGGGTAGAAAGGCAGATTGCTCTGATAGTTTAAGAAAGAATCCAGCAAACACTTTCTTTTTGTAATATTAGAAAATCATGCAATTTGCTGAAAATTCATCCCATTTGGGATAAATAAAGCATTATTATTATTAACTTAACATTACGTAGAGAGCTACGACCAACTGAGTCAAAGGCTGTACGAAAGTCAACGAAGTAAGCGACTGTTGGTTGCTGAACTTCATTTTGATGTTCCAGGATACTTCGTAATATGATTATCTGATACATATATCCATTCTAGGCTGAAATGCACATTGATTGGGGCGATTGTGGCGGTGACGCTCATCCGAAAAGCGGTTCAATTAGATGGTAGCGAACAGCTTAGAAGCTGTGTTAATTAAACTGATGCCGCGGTAGTTTTCGCACAATGACCTGTCACCCTTTTTAGAGAAAATAGTAGGATTGATAGAACAAAATCAGATGGACAGATTCCTTGGTCCCAGATAGAAAAAAACAGAGGATTCAGGGATGATAGAAGTGCTCCTGTACATGCCTTACAGACTTTAGCACGGATAACGTCTTCTCCTGGGGATTTCTGATTCTGCAACCGGCTTATTGCAGATGCGATTTCTTCCTCGGTTGGAGGTGAGCAATCAGAAGAGTAGGCTAGAATGTGGTAACACGATGAATTTCGCATTGCATGGGCGGTTGAGTAACTGTGAGAAATGTTCCACCCATCTTGCGATTTTACCTTCACTACCGGGTATCAGCTCGCCAGTAGCCTTCTTAAAATTGATTCCGTATTGCGTTTCCCAGACGCTTTACATATCAATCGAAACAGTCCTCTGAATCTTCAACATCCATAGCTGACTTCAGTGTAGTTGCCATGTTTGTCCATTAACGCTTTCAATCATTGAAAGCAGATTACGTTGCTTCTCGTCGCAACCGGAGATAATCAAGTGAGTTGCTCATTTGGGCATTTCTGGCATTACGTGATGCTTGTATGGTCAATTCAATACTTCTGCCGGCTTGTTGTAGTTCCGAGTATTCTCAATGAGTCAGCTGAGTGGATGTCTTCAGGAATACCCATTGGCATTCACATCAGTATCATCTGCGTGCATTCTCTGTTGTCTATGTGCGAGCTTCGTGGTGATGGCGTTTGATAGTGCTATGCGATTCGGTCTATTGATCGACAGCAGCAACATTGATACATTAGAAGTTTGGTGTTGTTGCCGGGATTTGTGTAGCAGTTTCAGCCCGGCGCGTACTAATGTATGTTCGAAGCCATCCTCTGCCGCCGGTGTCAGCCCTTTGGTATGATCGACAATCTTCTATAGACGAAATCCAGCGCGACAGCACTGAAATAAAATCGATCTGATTTGAAGTTCGACCGTCATTTGAGCACCAGGTAAGTAGATGCTTCTGATAGTGCTGTAAACGAGTTTGTGAAACACATCCGATTGAGATCTGCAAAATTAATTAGACAGATGCCGCTTCCACAGCGTTCACCGAGATCAAACTTTTCAGTTGCTCAGTTCGTACATTCCAACAGACAGCAACAAAGAGTAGATCGCGCATAGGAATTGGACTAAGTTTCTTGCAACTGACGTTAGAAGGCATCTTTCACGTCTGGATCTGCAGCGTAAGCAGCCATAACGGTGACGTTGAAAGGTTTCCTCTTCAACCGAATCATTGTAGTTCTCGGTGACACAGATTTCTATGCTAATTGTGCTTTATTTGCCTTGGGACTAAGTAGGATTGCCACTCTCTGTGGTCCAGATCTATCGACTGGTACAGTGTGGTGCATCCAGTATGAAGACTGTGGCCATGGTACTTTTATTTGTGTTGATCCAGTGCTGGGAATGCGAACTTCTGATAAACATCCGATTTCTCACCTTGCGGTCGTGTAGAGTGCGGGCTGTTATGGGCTGGCTTCCAGGTTCCAGTAAATTCCTGACATTCCAACATCCAATAAAAACTTGTTTTCTCATATTATTAAATCCAGATCGAGCTTCACTTATCAGTCTGCCCTTTAGGAAACATAGGGCTGGTCGTTTGCCATGTACGTCATAGTATGAACAAGCAAGACATTGTAGGGCAATTCACAAAAATTCTATGGAGTCTCTTGAGGTTTTCTTACAGATGATTTCCACTCACCATCCGGCGTTTTGTTCGACGACGCAACTCTAGCCTTTGAACATTTATGTGCCTTCTACAAGGCAACAGAAATCCCTTCATGGAGCCAGGACTCTCTGGAGTCGAAAAACCCCGAGTTTATTGAATGAACCATTATTGAATTCCGAGCATCTTCGGGAGCAAAATCTCAGCTTTGGTATGTTCGATGATAATTATCCAGTGCCAAGTGTCTATAACGTGATTTTAAGTGGATTTTCGCAAGAACTTGCAACTTTTAACTACCCAAAAATTTCTGATAAGAATGTCTATTTTCTTGCTATCCGTCCCCTGCGTTTCAGCTGGTCTATTGCTGTCCGATGCTTCTCACGTTCTTCATAAGTGCAATCATTTATCATTAAACGAAAACCTTTTCAGTATAACATGCAAGCAGTCTCAGGTGCGTCAAGAAAAGCCTTCAACCTTTCAATTTACTTTATCATGTGTTCATCTCAGCCCTACCTGAAACCAGTTTAACAATTGGATACGAGAAGGCGTTCAAGGTCATCAAGACGCTACATTGGTGAGTATGTTATGCAGCGAATGGAAATTGACTAGCAGCTTAAGATTTCTTCGATCAGTTTGGCCGAAGGTCACTATGTCCGGTATTTCTTGGTCTTAGAAATGGCGAGTTTAAATAAAAATGTGTATCCTTCTGATTTGCCGCTTTTCCAAGGTACATAATTTATTCCGTTCCATCATTTGTGTTATAATTTGAGATTTGTAATATTCAACTACCCTCGTTCATAGTCTCTGAATATATTGCGGGTGCGTGACTTGTATTTTTTTATCGGGGTGGTATCCAGGAATTCGTATTACATCGCAAACTGTACAGCATAAAATAGTTTTTGGTAAAACATACTTTGCGAACACGGACTGAGCGCTTTTAAGCATGCTGATATTTAATAGCTCAAAATGTCATATTTTTTACTGTTCTGTTATCCCATACGAAGAAGTTGAGATATTTCACCGTGGATTCCATGAAACTCATGATAATCATGCAAAACTTATGTTGAACATCGAATTATGCATCCTACGGTCAGGAGTTTGATATTCTTGAGGTTTTATGTGAACTACAAATAGACTTTTGACGGAAGCGGATTTTTTTTGAAGTTTCAACTGTTGTTTTGTAACTTATTCTACACATCCATTATTTCTCCGAACATCTAACGTGTTCACAAGCAGCAATCATTTTAAAAGAGATACATTCAGAGGTCATACACGAATAGGTACAGTATGACATATACTGCATTTTTATGAACTGTGGAGTAGGCACTTGCTTCATCGGCGAGTGAGTCCCCAACTGTTCACGCTCAAAGAGAATCTTTTTCAGTCAATAATGATGAAACTTACTACTACTTGGTTAGCAATGGCAAAAAATGTTTCGTTCGAGATGCTTGTCAATTTACGATGGGATAATGTTCTCCACAACGTTAACTAAAACACATTTCATGCATACTGTTCTATAGTTTATTGGATCAACCATTCCCCATTTTCACTAATAGCAGATAGCCAGAATCCAAAGAATACCAACCTATTTCGGCTAGCAACGGAGCAATCACTAGGCAAGGCGCATCCAGGAGGAAAGATTAGATCTAATCTGCTTCAAGAGAATTCTTAAGTTCACTATATGCACGTAAACGTTTCTCCTTTGAGGTACATATCGCTGAAAGTCAGCACGGGAAGATGACGATAGACGGGATAAAATTATTGTGCTATTTATGCCAATGTTTACGCATAGAGTAGTTCACCAGCGGACATACACAAACTACAGGTGGCATTGCGAATTCGCTGATTGATAAAAGTTAGTGACCATGTTTCTCTGTTCCAGGCTCATGTCCTATCAATCAGAGGCCGTGGATGTCCCTACGGATTAAGGGAAGTCTCTTTAGAGATTTTCAGTAGATTGTAACAAGACTACAGACTGCGCAAAGATTATCAAGGTTGTTGTTTAAAATATTGCGAAAATTTGCAAAGGAAGAGGATCACTTGCGATCCAATTAATTCCCTCGCAAAGCACAGTGATGCATAAGTGCAAACATTCCACATAGTGCAAAAGAATTGTCGATGTGATGATTTTAAGATAACTCAATCCGTTAGTTCCGGTCGTGTGACCATCTGATAATTTCTTCTCAATTTATAAGGTGAGACTATTTGAATCAATTCTGGATGCGTTTCATGTGAGAAAGCAAATATACCAGCTTATAAACGAGAAG
>JALGAQ010000009.1:5158330-5188652 GCA_028829895.1 Sinotaia quadrata
AATACCCCTCAGAGAGAAACGCAATTTTCTCGATTGTAGAACATACTGTCTGACGTATATTTTGTACAGAAGCTGCATTGATTCTCCGGGTTGACATTTACCATGAGGTCCATTTGCTTAGTTTTTTATCGCTTCCGTTGTGATATATTGCTGCATACTGCGACGATATTGAATTCAGTGGAGTGTTTTGCATATATTTCGACTTTCATGCTTCAGAGGGTAATGTTTCAATGTTTGGGCGTTCACTATGTGCAGGAATGTTACGTCGTGATTGTGAAATTTCGTAAACAACTCCAGGGAATGCTCTGCATCATGGACGTTTCACACGCGTTGACCACACGGTTTTAAGTAGCTGTAACTCTGCACCAAATTTGGATGCCCATATGTGGCAAGGATAATGTTATTTCTCGTGCAATTCTAGGATAAAGACCGGCCCCGTTTTCTTTTTCTCCGTCAGTTTGACAGCATCTTTGAGTGAAAATGAAATAAGGAATCATTTGGTGATTGTATCGATCTTTCCGTGAATTCGATTATGAAATTTATTGAATTATGCAAACCATTGAAAACCTTTCAAATCTTATTTTGCACTAGCAGAACTACTTGAATTTATCACGTGGGGTGTTTATCGATTCATATTTCTACTATACTGAACCAGATGAAGTCCGTCGTTTGTTCGTGAAAATTCTACTTGCAGTGACTTCCGTGAGTAGATAGATTGAGGATGTCAACGTTAACCTGTTTTGGTTTCCTTGTTTGAAGTAGGATGTAGAACGTTTTGTCGAAAACAATATTCGAACACATTTTTTCGTTCGTTTATGTGTGCAACATTGTACCGGAAAATATTGTAAATGCACCAAACAAACATGCATAAAAAACATTTACAAGCGTACGTAAAAAGCATGTCAAAGCATGAACCTACACTGTAATTATTGGTCAATTATTGAATTATTGTATCTGGGGTGATTACTTTGAGACCAACGGTAGCAAAAAAACACCTTGTTCTCCACGAGCAAGTGTTCCATTTCGCAGTCAATACTGTGAAACATGTCATAATCGAGCACTCTGTTACCGTGCTGCGCATTTCACGCGATGTTGAGAACAGCAACAATCTTCAATATTCGATCTATTTCTGGAAAACATGGCGACTTTCATACAGTGTCTAGATTATGCGGCACCACTCCGCAATCAGAGATCACTTGGCCATTATTTTTGTCTGCATGCACCAGGTTGGAAAAATCAGTCAGGTAAAAAGATCATGCAATAGACGGATATCAAAACGCTTCCTAATGACATGCAAGTTTCCAAAACCGCATATTGCAACAAGATTGGAGCCAATCAAAATTCTATTTTGATGAACGAAGCCCATCAAAACGGTAGTAGCCTGCTCTTTGTCCGTGGCAAAATCTCCGAAACATTTATCTGTCCTCCACTTGAGTTGAAAGACTAAAACTTGTTTGACACTTCAGAACAGCACGTGGACAGCTCATAAGCAGTTGATGACTAAAAAGATTTGGGATCGCTTCAGTACACTCCGCAGTCAAACAGTGCGCCTAATAAGGTAATATAAGGTTAAACATCAAAGCGTCCTGTTAGATCGCGCGAGGGGCATCCGAAGGTGTTATACCAACTGGTTAACAGTACTTCCAAGGTATAGCCTGTGGTTTTTTTCCTTGGTCTTTAATTCCTACAGAGTGTCCAAGTGAATCACACATATCTCAAAGAGCTCGATTGTTTGCTTTGTTTTCAGAATAGGGATACACTACATAAGCCAGGCAAGCAGTATACTAGGAAATTGTAAAAGAACGTAAGAATTATCCCCATTCGCCCTGAGGTTGTGCGCTGACGGATCTTTTCAACCGCGGGTAAAGAACCGGTGTCGTCCCTGTTGCATGGGAGTGTGTAATCATATCCAGAATTTAGAAAATATGTGACCGCGCCGAAGTTGCGAATTACAGACCATTATATCCAAAATCGCCGAGAGATTTCTAGTGGTGTTAGTTCGAGGCATTTAGAACGGAACAAATGGTTGAAAGACATGCAGCATATTCATGTGTCACGAAAATCCTGGTAACGATAGAGCCTTCGGGCAAAACTGTGGACGATGGCAGTAAAGTTCACGCTTGTCACCTGGACATGTCCAAAGCATTCGATCATGACAAACGCATCATTCTACTTCATAAGCTTGGGGACATAGTTAACAATGGAAAGTCTCTTGAATATATTTCTAGACACCGGCAAGAAGGCTATATAGAAGAGCGAGTTGATGAAGACCTCTGAAAATAAACATTGTTTACAAGCGCGGTACCAGACGGAACATGATTGGGTACAATATTATTCCTCGATTTCGCTGCCGTGCAGATTTCTTGGAGAGAAGAAAAGCTTATGGAAGAAAATCGATAGGGAATATCCAAAAGGATGGAAGATAAACTCTATCTTTCTTTCGGCAACTCATGCAGTCAAACTGTTGCCAAATGTATTGCAATGCTTTTCTTTGGATTGCATCAGAGAAACCTATAGTCGGTTCTTTGAGTTTGGGCATTCCAGTAACATCCATCAAATGTGACAAGACATTCTCAGCGCCAGTGTGTCTTCCAACATCGCTGACCGATCTCGTGATATCTGCTACTGCTGATGGAATCCATCCGTTTCTTATGGAATTATTTACCCCTGTGATCGCTCTGGTAGTTGCCGAATAATGCAAATGCTCATTGAATGCGGGTGTGCAGCCATCGGACTGGAAGTTAGTGATTGTTAAACCCGCATTCTAAGGGGGTGATAAAAGCGTTCCAATGAACCTTTCCAGCAAACTATAGAGCAATATGCATAATTGCCGTTTCGGTCAAGCTCAATCTCCGCTTCATGTTCCTTCAACACCTCGAAGGACACAGTCTCTTTTCTCCAAAACAACGCATATACCAATCATATGGTGACTAGGTAGAAATATTATGCATCAAGCGAAACGAACGTTTCATGTTTCATTTCGCGTTAAGTAAAGCCTTCGATAAGCTCGATCATGACGTTCTTCTAATGAAGCTGGCATCACTTGGCATAGGCTGTAGGGAATTGTGCTGTATCGAGGAGTATCGCAGAAAGCGCAATTTGCATGACGCTGGGGGAGACGCCCTGCTAAATGAATGCACTGCGTACTCATGTGCAGTATTCCGTACTCGTCTATTCTCAATCTTTGTGTGCGACCTCCCCAGCACCCTGTGCTCAAACATCTGTCAAACATATGAGATTATGTAGGAAAAATATTAGAGTTCCGAAGACGCATAAATGCTGCAGGACGACCTAAACCGTTTTCACTGGTGGTCCACGTTAAATAGGCTTCCTATCTACCCTACGAAATCCAACGACTTTCGTTTCTAGTCCTGCTAAAAATCGCATTTTAGCAAATCAGTACACAGTTTGGTTTAGGGTTACGTTTACGGTAACGTTGAGAGTAAGTTATGGGTTATATTCAGGGTTGGGTTTAGGGTTCCCTTGAGGTTAGGGTAAGGTTTAGTTTTAAGGTTTTGTATGGTTAACTTCAGGTTTAGGATTCAGGTTAGATTGATGGTTGGCTGGGGTAGGAGTGTTGTTGCGCTTTGATATTCATTGTTTGGTGTAGGTTACTTTCAAGCGTTTCGAATTAAGCTTAACTTATCTTCTGGGTATATATTTTTTTATGTTACTTTCTGTGTACTACTCATGAGTCGTTTACGGTTTTTCATGTTTTATTTCTGAGCACTCGGTATCAATGGTAGATTTTTCAATGTTCCCATTGCTTCTTATAAATTAAGATGAGTTGTTTTTTTATCCCAAGTGGGATGAACTTCCAGCCATTTACAGGCATTCCGATATTACAAATTACGTTCTCCATTTTTTCATCCTGTCCTTGACTCAAAACACAAGCATTAACTAACCATGGCAAATGTCCAAGGTTTAATCCAGCCAAATCGTCTCCATTCCTTCTTTTTTAGGTGTATCGGAACCACATGCAACTGGGTAGTGTTTTGAATTGAAACTCGCGCATAGGTGCATATGTGATATTATATAGATTTGGATACATGTTTTGAGGTGTTTGAAGTTTCTACAAGATAGGTGCAATTTGTACAAACCTTTGTGTTCCCGTAACGGTCGAATATTAGTGAACCCTAACATAAGTATACAGTCAGAACATTTTCGGTAAGGTGTTACTGGGATTTTCCAACATGATCTGATTTAAACAATTCAACAACTTGTTGATTCGATTCACGTGGTAAGAATGCACATATATTTAAAAAAGCTGTGTTTAAAACTATTGGTAAGAGCTCATACATATGGGACCATATATTTCGAATGTAAGACTTCTTCCGGTCAATATGATAAAGAAGCGGAAGGTGCATGTCAGAGATGACGTCAGAATCTTTTGAAAATACCAGCTTTAATTTTCATTTTCCTCTACGACAGCGAAGAAGAGAAGTATTATTTCACACGCATAAATTGTCTAGACACGCTCGAGTGTGTAGCCAACAAGTCTTTTTTACGGGAGTGTGTTTGATGACAACATCTACCGAAGGATCGTGAATATGTGCGGTATAATAATAGATCAAGTACAAAAGCACTTACTTAAGCGACGGCCTTGAACAGCATCCGGACGAAGCTGTCTTCTAAGGCGGTTGCAGATTTAAATTGGATGTTACAACCTCTTCGTAAATACTGTGCCGATGAAAGTTTGTATGCGCAATCGAACTCTAATCTGAATAGAGATGTGCGACCTAGAAATTGAACTTTTTTGAACTGAGATTGAAATAATTAGTTGCTACGATCGCTAATGTGAGGAAACAAAGATTACGTATTTAAGTACTGTTTTTCAATCACAATGGTAGCTCATGCTTCAACTGATGTATGTCAAAGCACACCGATCCATAACGCCTTCGGAAAGAGTGGATAAGTTAGGAACGTTGCATCATAGAATTGGGTTTCGGGCAAATATTCTTCATGAACCACGAACAATGATGTCATAAATTGACTGAGCTCAATTATTTTTAAATGGATTTTATGGAAGAAACTATTACCATTATTTGATTTAATTTCAAGATCGATCCTGTGAATTGACTCGACAGATAACTTCCTCGAATTCCGTTCACATTTTAGTGACGACTCGATGGATGAATGTGGAGGCTGCAGCGCATGCAAATTGGTTGAACATGAATCAGTGAACCGCACACAATAGTGCTGCTCAGGTATAGAGCAATTTGCACAATAGCAGGATTAAATGTTAAACGATGAGAACACGAAGATAATCCGACTTGCGAACAACATGTTCATCTGCTAAATTGTTGATCTTGTATCCTGATTATTCTGGCTCGAAATTAACCAGTTGAAAAACGTATATATAATTTGGAAAACTTGGACTTGTTCTATCCAGTAAATGAGTGAGTTTTAAATGCTCTGCGATTATTTACATATTTTTAAATTGTGCAGTATTTGCAGTTGCTCTCTTTTTATGTTCATTGATCTGATTTAATTACGCAAGCAATTATTTACAACTAACCTTTTCTGTAATCACAATGCTAAATATTGATTCCGCAACTCATAAACGTTTAATCTGATATCGGTGAAACGTCTCTTATTTTCCCCTATGTAGATGATAAAAATGATCAGTAATAACATATTCGTTTGCATGCCCCTGAAACGTGCATCTATCCTTCATTTAATTTAACGCCATTCTTGGTTTACACCAAAGAAAATATATAAATTTACAGGTGTGTCATCACAAAACCCTCAGCAATCTTCATGGTAGACGGATGATGTACGTTGATGGTATGAGGTACGATGCGGCAGATGTATAACGACGACTAGATATTGTTTGATGCAATGGATAGATTCAGGTAACTGCGGCTGTGTGCATTGACATGTTTCAGTGAAATTTTTATTTCTTCAGACAATCAAAATATGCCGCTTTCAAGTCGATTTATCTTGGCCTAGACAGATATTTACACTCAAGGCTTTTAAGCAATACATTCAACCACCAGGTTAGGCGCGCATATTCTTTAAATTTATTTTTACTTTATTTTTCCCCCTTTCGATTTTCACAGATCCTGTCATTAGGCATGACATCTCTACCACCAGGCCTCATTCTGTGAGCTGGCATAAATAAATATACTATTACCAATTGAAATGAACGGCTTAAGTGTCGTCTGATCTAGGTCCGATTCACGTCTACTTCAACTACAATAACTAATCCAAGTTAACTCTAAGAAGGTCTCTACATTAGACATGCAGAGCAATATGCTCATGATGTTTAGTTCGTTTGTTTTTTGTGTGGACCATCACTGCGATGAAATCGTTGCTGCAGCTTTTGTGGAAGTAAACACGCCTTTTGGGACTATGCATAACCAGTAGTATTCCAGATAAATTACATCAATGTCAATGTTGTTTGATGCTCCTTATTCCTACTGGAATGATGTCAATTACTGAACACACAAAATGCCACCGTTTCAAGTCGCGTGCAACTGCCTGACTGTCATTCAGTCAGATTAGCATTCCTTTTAATTCTTCGCCGTTATCGTGAACTGTGCCACTGACCCACAAATGCATTAGCGATTCTTTTTTAATAACTTTTGATTTAGCTTCACAAAATCTAATAGCGTGGGAGCAAAACAATTTCCTCTTGATTAATTACATGCGAGCAAAACTAAAATACCGGAATCGATGCGGACAATTTTTTACAAGATTTTTATTGCCCTACTCAAAAAGAGTATTCAGATCTGTCCATGGGATGTCGATCATAGATACTAAAATCCTATTGCTGCTCTTGGAGCAGCTATGTTTGCCGAATATATCAGCACATCTACACACCACAGAAACTGGCAGCTTTGATTCGCAACCTACTGTCGAGATTCAGGATTCAGATAGTAGTCAAATTGCAAATATCATGATGGATCCATCCGGAACAATCAAACACATCGGAGTCGTGAAGAATCCAGTGACACCTCAGAAAATTTTAAATTTTAAAAACAAAATTATAAATTTAAAAACAGTAGTCAGAATACTACAGACAATCACTTTATTGATCCAACCAGGAGAAATACAATCTATCCTACTACATGCCTCAATTCCCAGGATTCATTTCAATTCGTTCAACAGGCCTGTGGAACGGAAAGAATTAAAACTTCTTGATTGACCAGGCGATATGCTAACATTAAATTTTACTATTTATGATAGACACCATATGGATTAAACTGATCGATCTACATCGTTATATCCTATCAAAATTAGTTTGTCTGATATTTGTTATTCCGTGTATGTTCGATTTATCATTTTTCATATGAGCTACACCGTCCAGAATATTTGTTTCTTTCTTATTCCTCTGTGCTAAGTATGTGTAGATCAGGATTTGGAAGGATCACGTTATGAACACTTGCTATCATGTGTAGATTGTTCGAAGGTACCACAAAGGCTGTTCCGTTCGTTCTAATCACGATGATATGACGTCCAAACTTCATTCACATAGATTGCACATTGGTTTGATTCTTGTGAAACGGTCTCACAGTCATTTTTCATTTGACCTCATCCTGAGTTTATGCCTCTAGATCTTTGAGATCGTGAAATTATTTTATAATTAAATAATTAATTACAGTGAAATACTACCATCAGTTATAAAAAATCAAATATCTACTGGATATATTTGGATTTACATTTCAAGACATAAACACAACATGTCACAATAAATCACATTGCATGTAATTGGAAATTAGCAAAGTGGAATTTGGTTACACGACACCATGATAGAGACGGTGTGCAAAAAAGTGACCTTAGGCGGCAGTTTCTATATTCTATAATATTGTACTCCGTCCAGAGGTACTCATTATCATGAATATTGAAATTGTCCTGTTATATCACCTAATATCCAGCAGAACAGGTGGACGTTCTGTTCTACTGGCTTGTTGAACAGTATCTGGTCAACGAGGAAAATAAGATGCATATTAATGAAGTTTGCATTTTGGTTCGTAACCCGAGCTGCGTGAATTAGATGATCGTCTTTAGGGTATGGATCAATGCAACTATGCTAGGTGGATGGATTTAGGATTGCACGTTTCCGTGATATGCTGATGCTCCGAGATACTCGGCTGGCGCTAATGCACGAAGTATTGCTAGCGGAACTACCTGGTATGACACCCTTAATTCCGGATCAAGTGACGGAGTCTAAATGTTTGGGAAATTACTAAGTACATATCGGAAAGGCATTGAAATTTGAGTTGAAAGATAGATTTTTCATTTTCGGCAGTATTTTACTGCAAAAACAATAACCACGAACATTCAGTTGTGAGTAATTTGTGGAACACTTGGAGAACATCATCCAAATTATGTGATATGAGAACAAACTTTCTATGAAAAACACATAGTCAGGTTCTGGCATCAGCGACATTTGTTTTCATTGACTTGTTTTGACAACAGCAATCTTTACTGACACGTATAAATTTTGCAAAGATTAGACAACATAAATTCAAAAGCATGCTCAAACAGCCAAGTGGTTCCAAAGTCATTTTTTTCGCAACTGGTAAGATGAACTGACGGCGCATATCGAAGTTCTGACGCTCTTGATGAAATATAGTTTAGGTCGACCAGAACTCAATCAATAATATCAGCAGTGTTGCAGTGAAAATCAATTGGAAGGACGAAATGACACCTAAAGAAATTATGAATCCATCTTTCAACTCCCTAATTAGCTTTAGTCTGAGTACAGAACAGGGATAAGAATCCTTTCAACTGTACGCAATGAACTTCCTCTCCCGACCATCCTCAATCTTCAAAAGAGCAACTGATGCCCTATTACTAAGTCCTTCTGCTCGGAGCTCTCTTTGCAGCGATGCTAGAGGACACGCATCCAAACATTCATTAAATGCGACTCGGCAGCAACAAACAGTTTTGTCGAGCAATCATTTGAATGTTGCAACTCGCGAAACCAACACAAATGCAAACCTTGCTGTTATACATCTCAAATTCGCGGGTCCATCATATACTGTTCAACAAGCCAGCCACCATGTCTTTGGATATGACATGTGACATGTTTATTTGTTTCTTTTTATTTGTTTCTTTTATTAATCAAGTTTAAAAAGCTGATTAGTGAAACTGTAGTTCAAAACAGCTAGGTCATTGCATAGTGCATTATCTTCTCTATCATTTGAGTTATTAAAAGGCTATGTGGCTTCTAAGAAATTCAGAAGACATTCCGCAGCATTGGGCCTCGAAATAAACGCTCACAAAACAAAATCGTTCGCTGTCGGCCTACCTTCGTCTAATCAATATCTCTCTGTATCTGGCACCCCGATCGAAATGGTTTCCGACTTTAGATACCTCGGTTCCAAACTACTACCGAATGGTCAAGCGAAAGACGAAATCCCACTCCGAATCGATCGCGCCAGAGTGGCCTTCCTCCAACTGAAGAACTCACTCTGGAGAAGGACTGAGATAAGCCTCGAAACGAAAGCCCGGGTCTGCAAGGCTGCTATCCGCCCACTACTACTCTACGGATGTGAGACCTGGTCACTGCGTGCAGAGGATGTAAGAAAGCTTGAAGTCTTCGAACATTGGTGCTTAAGATACATAACAAAGACCAGGTGGATTGACAGGCTTTCCAATGCAGCCGTTCGATGCAAATGTGGGAACATCTTGAAAATATCAGTATGGATCCAACGCCGACGTCTGCAATGGTTCGGACATGTCCTCCGCAAACCAGAAGATGCACTAGTCAGACGGGCTGTGAGCCCCATGCAATGCGTCAACTGGCGTCGCCGCCGAGGTGGTCAGTTAAAAAACCTGGATTTCTACAGTGAAGTCAGATGTCGAGCATCTTCGCCTACGCAGCGTTTAGGGATCGCGTCACTGGGATCAGCACTGGGTTTCCATTTGTGCTGAATTAGCTGCCAACCGCCAAGGCTGGGCAGGTACCATACGTGATATCACTGGAGGCGGCTTATCCTCAAGCAGGAGACAGCCGCAATAAAGTAAGTAAGTAAAGTAAAGTATGTGGCTTCTATGATATTAAAGTTATGGCAGTCTGATTGAAAGTTATGCAGTCAGGTTCAACAACGAAGGGGCCGCATTTTCGAACCGATGAAAGAGCACGCTGTCTGCGTACATTGGTTCAAATTTCCGCATATCTCTGAACTCAAATTTCGTACTTCACCCCCACTATACAGATTATTGATACACCGAATCTCTTGTTTTGCAACTGGTATATGACAAGCAGTTACGATATCTCATTCGTCATAGTTCCATCTTGTTGACACACTTTCTCTGTGCGGATAGAGACCGTTATCCACTTCAGACAAGAATATCTTGGACAAGAGCAAATCCGAGATAAAATGCTTCCATGCTGATGGGTTTTAGCTTTGATGCCTTGCAGATTTCTTCGTGAGAAGAAAAGCTCATGGAAGAAAAAAATCCAATCAGAAAATCGATAGGTAATATCCAAAAGGATGGAAGATAAACTCTATCTTTCTTTCGGCAACTCATGCAGTCAAACTGTTGCCATATGTATTGCAATGCTTTTCTTTGGATTGCATCAGTGAACCCTGTAGTCGGTTCTTTGAGTTTGGGCATTCCATTAACATCCATCAAATGTGACAAGACATTCTCAGCGCCAGTGTGTCTTCCAACATCGCTGACCGATCTCATGATATCTACTACTGCTGATGGAATCCATCCGTTTCTTATGGAAATATTTATCTCTGTGATCGCTCTGGTATTTGTCGAATAATACAGACGCTCATTGTATGCGGGTGTGCTGCTATCGGATTGGAAGTTAGTGTTTGTTAAACCCGCATTCTAAGGGGGTGATAAATGCGTTCCAATGAACCTTTCCAGCAAAATATAGAACAATATGCATAATTGCCGTTTTGGTCAAGCTCAATCTCCGCTTCATGTTCCTTCAACACCTCGAAGGGCACAGTCTCTTTTCTCCAAAACAACGCATTTACCAATCATATGGTGACTAGGTAGAAATATTGCGCATCAAGCGAAAAGAACGTTTCATGTTTCATTTCGAGTTAAGTAAAGCCTTCGATAAGCTCGATCATGACGTTCTTCTAATGAAGCTGGCATCACTTGGCATAGGCGGTAGGGAATTGAGCTGAGGCCTATCGCAGAAAGCGCATTTTGCATGGGGAGATGCCCTGTTAAATGAATGCACTGCGTACTCATGTGCAGTATTCCGTACTCGTCTATTCTCAATCTTTGTGTGCGACCTCCCCAGCACCCTGTGCGCAAACATCTGTCAAACATCTGAGATTATGTAGGAAAAATATTAGAGTTCCGAAGACGCACAAATGCTGCAGGACGACCTAAATCTTTTTCACTGGTGGTCCACGTTAAATAGGCTTCCTATCAACTCTAAGAAATCCAATGACTTTCACTTCTAGTCCTGCTAAAAATCGCATTTTAGCAAATCAGTACACAGTTTGGTTTAGGGTTACGTTTAGGGTAACGTTGAGAGTAAGTTATGGGTTATATTCAGTGTTTGGGTTAAGGTTAGTCTTGAGGTTAAGGTAAGGTTTAATTTTAAGGTTGTGTATGGTTAACTTCAGGTTTAGGATTCAGGTTAGATTGATGGTTGGCTGGGGTAGGAGTGTTGTTGCGCTTTGATATTCATTGTTTGGTGTAGGTTACTTTCAAGCGTTTCGAATTAACCTTAACTTATCTTCTGGGTATATATGTTTTTATGTTACTTTCTGTGTACTACTCATGAGTCGTTTACGGTTTTTCATGTTTTCTTTCTGAGCACTCGGTATCAGGGGTAGATTTTTCAATGTTCCCATTGCTTCTTATAAATTAAGAAGAGTTGTTTTTTATCCCAAGTGGGATGAACTTTCAGCCAGTTACATGCATTCCGATATTACAAATTACGTTCTCCATTTTTTCATCTTGTCCTTGACTCAAAACACAAGCATTAACTAACCATGGCAAATGCCTAACGTTTAATCCAGCCAAATCGTCTCCATTCCTTCTTTTTTAGGTGTATCGGAACCACATGCAACTGGGTAGTGTTTTGAATTGAAACTCGCGCATAGGTGCATATGTGATTTTATATAGATTTGGATACATGTTTTGAGATGTTTGAAGTTTCTACAAGATAGGTGCAATTTTTACAAACTTTTGTGTTCCCGTAACGGTCGAATATTAGTGAACCCTAACATAAGTATACAGTCAGAACATTTTGGGTAAGGTGTTACTGGCATTTTCCAACATGATCTGATTTAAACAATTCAACAACTTGTTGATTCGATTCACGTGGTAAGAATGCACATATATTTAAAAAAGCTGTGTTTAAAACTATTGGTAAGCGCTCATACATATGGGACCATATATTTCGAATGTAAGACTTCTTCCGGTCAATATGATAAAGAAGCGGAAGGTGGATGTGAGATGACGACAGCATCTTTTGAAAATATCATCTTTAATTTTCATTTTCTCTACAACAGCGAAGAAAAGGAGTATCATTTCACACACATAAATTGTCTTGACACGCTCGAGTGTGTAGCCAACAAGTCTTTTTTACGGGAGTGTGTTTGATGACAACATCTACTGAGGGATCGTGAATATATGCGCCTTAAGAATAGATCAAGTAAAATGACAGTTACGTAATCGACAGCATTGAACAGCATCCGGACGAAGCTGTCATCCAAGGCGGTTGCAGATCTAAGTTGAATGTTACAACCTCTTCGAAAATACTCTGCCGATGAAAGTTTGTATGCGTAATTGAACTCTAATCTGAATAGAGATGTGCGACCTAGAAATTGAACTTTTTTGAACTGAGATTGAAATAATCAGTTGCTACGATCGCTAATGTGAGGAAACAAAGATTACGTATTTAAGTACTGTTTTTCAATCACAATGGTAGCTCATGCTTCAACTGATGTATGTCAAAGCACACCGATCCATAACGCCTTCGGAAAGAGTGGATAAGTTAGGAACGTTGCATCATAGAATTGGGTTTCGGGCAAATATTCTTCATGAACCACGAACAATGATGTCATAAATTGACTGAGCTCAATTATTTTTAAATGGATTTTATGGAAGAAACTATTACCATTATTTGATTTAATTTCAAGATCGATCCTGTGAATTGACTCGACAGATAACTTCCTCGAATTCCGTTCACATTTTAGTGACGACTCGATGGATGAATGTGGAGGCTGCAGCGCATGCAAATTGGTTGAACATGAATCAGTGAACCGCACACAATAGTGCTGCTCAGGTATAGAGCAATTTGCACAATAGCAGGATTAAATGTTAAACGATGAGAACACGAAGATAATCCGACTTGCGAACAACATGTTCATCTGCTAAATTGTTGATCTTGTATCCTGATTATTCTGGCTCGAAATTAACCAGTTGAAAAACGTATATATAATTTGGAAAACTTGGACTTGTTCTATCCAGTAAATGAGTGAGTTTTAAATGCTCTGCGATTATTTACATATTTTTAAATTGTGCAGTATTTGCAGTTGCTCTTTTTTTATGTTCCTTGATCTGATTTAATTACGCAAGGAATTATTTACAACTAACCTTTTCTGTAATCACACTGCTGAATATTGAAACCGCAAATCATAACCGTTTAATCTGATATCGGTGAAACGTCCCTTATTTTCTCCTATGTAGATGATAAAAATGATCAGTAATAGCATTTTCGTTTGCATGCACCTTAAACGTGCATCTATCCTTCATTTAATTTAACGCCATTCTTGGTTTACACCAAAGAAAATATATAAATATACAGGTGTGTCATCACAAAACCCTCAGCAATCTTCATGGTAGACGGATGATGTACGATGATGGTATGAGGTACGATGCGGCAGATGTATAACGACGACTAGATATTGTTTGATGCAATGGATAGATTCAGGTAACTGCGGCTGTGTGCATTGACATGTTTCAGTGAAATTTTTATTTCTTCAGACAATCAAAATATGCCGCTTTCAAGTCGATTTATCTTGGCCTAGACAGATATTTACACTCAAGGCTTTTAAGCAATACATTCAACCACCAGGTTAGGCGCGCATATTCTTTAAATTTATTTTTACTTTATTTTTCCCCCTTTCGATTTTCACAGATCCTGTCATTAGGCATGACATCTCTACCACCAGGCCTCATTCTGTGAGCTGGCATAAATAAATATACTATTACCAATTGAAATGAACGGCATAAGTGTCGTCTGAGCTAGGTCCGATTCACGTCTACTTCAACTACAATAACTAAACCAAGTTAACTCTAAGAAGGTCTCTACATTAGACATGCAGAGTAATATGCTCTTGATGTTTAGTTTGTTTTTTGTGTGGACCATCACTGCGATGAAATCGTTGCTGCAGCTTTTGTGGAAGTAAACACGCCTTTTGGGACTATGCATAACCAGTAGTATTCCAGATAAATTACATCAATGCCAACGTTGTTTGATGCTCTTTATTCCTACTGGAATGATGTCAATTACTGAACACACAAAATGCCACTGTTTCAAGTCGCGTGCAACTGCCTGACTGTCATTCAGTCAGATTAGCATTCCTTTTAATTCTTCGCCGTTATCGTGAACTGTGCCACTGACCCACAAATGCATTAGCGATTCTTTTTAATAACTTTTGATTTAGCTTCACAAAATCTAACAGCGTGGGAGCAAAACAATTTCGTCTTGATTACTTATATGGGACGAAAACTGGAATACTCGAATCGATGCAGACAATTATTTACAAGTTTCTATTGCTGTACTCAAACAGATTATTCAGGTCTGTCCATGGGATGTCGATCATAGATACTAAAATCTACTGCTCTTATATCCCCTGGTAGATCCAGATGTGTGAGTTGTCTTCCGCCGTTCTGTTGAACTAGTTGAAATGAATTTTGAGAATTGAAGCGTGTAACAGAGTAGTTTGTACTACTTCTGGGTGGCACATTTGAACGATTACCTGGAATATTCTGACTGGTGCATCTAAATTGTGTGTTACCAATTTCTGACGAGCCTCTGGATTCTTGACGAGTCCCGATTTGGTCGATTGTTCTAGATGGACCAGTCATGATGTTTGCAAGTTGATTCATGTCTGGTGATAAGAGTGGGTTGCGTGTCAAAGCTTCTGGGTTGTGCGTTCCTATGATAGGTAGATGTGCTGATATTTTCGCCAAAATAGCTGATCCAGGCGCATTCAAAGGATTCGACACCGGGAATGTTGCGAGAGGAATATACGGTACGCAGGCTATATATGATGTGAACATGCGTGGATGGCCCGGAAGAGATATATATTTCATTAAATCAATGATTCTCTTATTAGTGATAATAATTTTTAATATTGGATTGCATGTAACTGGCTGAAAATTCATTCCATTTGGGATAAATAAAGCAATATTCTCGTTTAAGCATTGTCTAGTATGCCATTGCTACACGCTTAGTATAGATGGATAAAAGCAGTAACATTTCAAAGAACATCTGATAATCTTGGATCTGATAATCAGATTAACGTAGAGCTGAAAGTGATAATCAAATCGAGTATACCTGTATACCGAGGTCAGATGTCTGAGGTATGATCATAAAGACAGGAATTCATAAGTCACTTCTAAAAAACATTTGAAGAGCGCGCAAACAAGTATGCAACGAAGTTTCAGTCCACGACGAAGAAATTGTGTAATATAACTAAAATTGTGTAACGTTGAACAATCTACCCGTGATACCAAATGGCGGTAAAAAAATATTTCTTAAACCGCGCTACTTATAAGTAGTATATACACAAAACAAAAGTTTTCCAATCGCCCACGAAGCAAGAAAACAGGTAATGAATCGAATAAAACAATATTATCGAAAATAAAATAATGTAAAAAACAAAGACCTAAAAAAAAACGCTAAACCTCACTCTAAACATAAACCTAACCCTAAACCTAACCCTATTACTAAACCAAGCCCTAACCCTAACAATAACACTTACCCTCACCCTAAACTTAAACCTAACCCTAAAACTAACCCTATTACTAAACCAAGCCCTATCCCTAACAATAACACTTACCCTAACCCTAAACTTAAACCTAACCCTAAACCTAACCCTAAACCTAAACCTAACCCTAACAGTAACAATAACACTTACCCTAACCCTAACCTAATTCATAAATAAAACTATGAATAATAGCCATAAACCTAACCCTAAACTAATTCATAAATAAAACTATTAATAATAGCCATAAATAATTAAAAACCTAAAAGCCTAATGACCTTTGAATAATCCTGAATATTAAATTGATATAAAATGCTGAACACGTCCATATGAATTACAAAATATCAAGTAAAGTATGTACATAACAAAAAAGAATGAGAACATACCTCAAAACTTGGATATGGCGCCAAACTAAAAGTGGCAATGTAATGTATACAAAGAAAAAATATCAACAAAATAAAATTGAACAAAAATGGCAAATGAAGATAAAATAATTTTTCACAAAGTTTAAATTCGGTATCCACGATTATAAAGCAGTTTTCGACCACGGGTAGATTGTTCAACGTCGCCTAAAATTGACCTCCTTCTCGATAAATTGATAACTGGATTCAGTTTGCTCAACTGCGATCTTATTGAGGCTGTTAGCTTCGAGTGGGAACACAATGATGGAGGTCAATAAAATGTGCCATAATCGCTTATTCATATGCGTGATAACAAATACTGTTTACTCACCGACTGAATCGACTACCTTGCTGGACAGGCGGAGGTACTACACTTTACGAGCGAATCAAGAATTATGTATCATTTCCTTCCGTTCTTCCTAAAAATGATTAGTTCACCGAATAGTGTTTTCCGCACTCTAATTTCCACTTAAAATGACACCCAGGTGAACTCTCCTGAAGCACTCAATCGTGAGAGTGAATAAAACAGAGTGGCTAATTAATGATCCGTGAGCCAGGGCCGAGTAGCCTAGTGGGCTAAATACTTGGCTCACATTCAAGAGGTTGGAGGTTCAAATCTGTGACCAGTCATTGGTATGCTACACACATGAGATATAATAAGATCGAAACCATGATGTGTAGCTACATTTAGCAAGTGGTTCAAAGATGCCAAAAGACATAATTATCTTAATGAGGAATTATGGTTAGTGTACAATAAAAGAAAACAGAGCTTGGCGGATTGAAACACCAACCGAACGAAATTAAACTTGTGCGTCAGAATAATAGATCAAACATATGTAAAGAGGCTAGAAACACAATTATCATAACGAACATCGTGTTTTAGACGATTTGCAATTGTGAGGTGATAAATGTATTGTTATTGTTATTATTATTATTATTATTATTATTATTATTATTATTATTATTATTATTATTATTATTATTATTATTATTATTATTATTATTATTATTATTATTATTATTATTATTATTATTATTGTTATTATTATTATTATTATTATTATTATTATTATTATTATTATTATTATTATTATTATTATTATTATTATTATTATTATTATTATTATTATTATTCCGCGCTTCTTCCAAAATTGAATCGTTGGTTTTATCTCTGTTCTCTCAACTTGCTCATCATGCGCTAGCCTCGTTACGTCTTCCAGTATGCATTCTGATTTGTTGCGTATTATACAATCAAAAAGTTTACTGTACTTGGAGCAGCTATTTGGCCGAATACTTTAGTATATCTACACACCACACATTCACGCTACCTGGCAGCTTTGATTCGCACACTATTATCGGGAATCGGGATTCAGACATAAAGCAAATTGCAAACATCATGATTGATCCATCCAAAACAATCGACCAAATTAGGAGACGTGGAGAATCCAGTGACTCATCAGAAATTGCTAGCAAACAATTTAAAAGCATTGGTCAGAATACTACAGACAATCACTTAAATGTTCCATGCTGGACAAATATAATCTCTCTTACTGCACGTCCTAATAGACAGGATTCATTTCAGTCCCTCCAGCAGGCCCGTGGAACAGAAAAACAAATGACACTTCTGGATTTATCAGACGATATACTAACGTTCGATTTCAGAATTTTTAGTCGAAATCCCATAGACATACCTGAATACTCTGTCTGAGTGCAGCAGTAGAAATCTTTGAAAAATGTAGTACGAAAACAATCCCGAAAATATTTACACTTTTGTGGCTCAGTGGCATAGTTTATGCTAATTTCGAATTAGTAAGAGTGAAAAACTTGAACGGGTGTGATAATCTGTCAAAATGCCGGCCTGGCAATTACATGCAAATTAAAACGAGGCGCAACTCATGTGCCCGAGTGATCGATGGCAATGCGATGGGATTAGCGTACATCAAACATCATTTTCTTCGATGTAATTCGACCAGATTTCTACTGATTGGGAACAGACCGAAAAAGTATGTTCACTTCCAAAAATGCTCCTGCAACGACTTTCTCACAGTGATTCACCATAAACAAGAAGCGAATCAAACAGCAATTTCATTTCGCTCTCAGTGTCTACTGCGGAGAACAATCATAGTTTAACCTTGTTTTCTTATTCTGGTTGAAGTAGACTTGAATCAAACTTAGATAAGACGAAACATAGTGCTTTCATTTAGACTGGTTGAAGCATGTATATTTATCCGGATATGTAGAAAAAGGCCGGCGCAGAAGGTTCAGAAGCAAGAACTAAGAAATCGGATAGAATAATCGAAAAGAATTAAGTGGAAATGTGGATCATTTTTGGTTAATTGTTTTCCAGTTGTTTCTTTATCTGTGTGTCGATTTGTCTCTTTTTTGTTATTTTTGGTTAAATCAAAATGGGTAGTTTCAGTCACAGAACGCAAGACAGCATGCACTGATTTATTTTCTGCACCATATCTCTCAGTGTCTTTAGCTATTGTGTTTCATCCGATACCGGTAAAACACTTTTCTTTATATGCATTTTGGACGTGCTTCCTCATCAATTTCACGCTATTTGTCAGTATAACCCATCTTGGGTACTGAATCTTTTCCCCCACGTGGTATTCACACCTACAACGCAGGCTTAACATCATCCATTTACGAAACCTTCGCATATTACAGCGTATAAATTGACTATGTCACATTTCAAACAACGCCGTCTTGCAGCAAGCTGGTCTACAGACTTTGTACTCTTTCTTGTCTCACAGATATCTGCGTTGGCTCGGCCACATGAAGCGAATGGATGAAAATCGCATTCCAAAGACTGTGTTGTTTGCTGAACTTACCAATCGCTTGAGGTCAATTGTAAGACCAAAACTACTCTATATGTACCTCTACAAGCGGGATATGAAAAACGGAGGCATCTATTTAGCGAATTGGGAAGAGCATGCAGCGGACCAAAAGAGCTGGAGGAGTCTCATCAAGGCAGCTGTTCTAAATCTCGACTAAGACCACATGAATATACGGATCAAGAGAACAGCCGGACAAAGCTCGTGTCTCCGAAATAAAGCACTCGTTTCTTGTACTAACTATGGAAAAAATGTGCCTGTCTAGCACAGGCTTCTACCGCCGCAGTAGGTGCAATGAATAAAATACCATTAGTCAGTAGTAAGTAGTTTTTCCGCATAAGCGATTGAACTGCCGGCAATCGATAGAGATGGACAAGCGGTCCAACATCAATAGTTAGGGAGTGAATCTCAAAACATTGCTGGACTTCGTTTGACATGAGCAGATGAGTATTGTTCAGAGTATTATTCAGATTCTGTGATACGTGCTTCAGAAGCATTCCTTGAGGTTCCATAGATAATTGACTTTGATAGAAAGATTATTTCATGGCGATTTGAGTTCGGTCGTTTGCGGTTTGTCGGTGCTGACGATAAAGACAAAACGCAACAAATAGATTACCGACTGACGTAGAGGCTTAAACACCTGCTACATTAAGGCCTACTTACTCAGGGTCCGTCTGATTCAAACAAACTGAGTGACTTCATAATCCCTCGTGTCTATAGTATTCCGAAATTTCACAAGCCAAATATCCCTTGGAGACATATCTTGGATATGAGAGACTCTCCATATTATTCGTAGCCAATGGCTATCAAGGTTGCTCGAGCCTATCAGAAAGAAATTATGTCTGACACACTGTCATATATTACCACACTTTTTTCAAGATTTCTCCTCGAACAAATTCAAAATTACCAAGTACCAAATCACTGGCTACAACGGTCAAAATATTTTCAGGATTCTCTTTATTTATCCACTTCTTGAGCTAACCGTTAGGCTCGAGGTTAACACTAGGTTTATTGTGTGTGTGAATCGTACGGATATTTTGATGTTTTGAGCTGCTTCAATATTTATTTTTCCAAAAACGTTTTATTTTTACGTGATTTATTTAACTCTCAATCGTTTTTACATCGTTTTAATTGATCAAAATCATTTTGTTTGTTATCGGTTGCTCCTTGTACGTTCGGTTTAACAATTTTCGATTGAGCCATACTTTTCTTTCTGGTTTATGGGATTTTTCTAATTCTTTTGTGCTACTCATGAGTAGTTCACTATTTTGCATGGCTACGTGAAGAGCTCGTGGTATCAAGAGTAGATTTGTCAATGCTACCACATGGGCTGTTCCATTAGTTCTATTTACGATGATATGATGTCGAAACTCCTGAAGAAAGTTGGATTGCAGCGTTTAATATTTTGTTTTACCAGTACCTTTAGGCGATTTTGCCTGACCATTAGCTTAACCAGAACCATGGTCATGGGACAAGGGGTTAGCTTGTAGTGGACACGATCACTTATAAGAATTGAAGCGACGATAATAGAAATATCTGACTCAAAAATATCGAAGGTCTTCAAGTGTTACCGGGTGACGTCTGATTCTACCCCAAATAATCGCTGCAGACAGAATTCATCTTCGCTAGGGTCAGCGACTGTAAAGAGACAGCTGAGAATAAGTTTGCTGTCTATTAGACCACAGTTGGATTTTAACAGTACACAACAACGTCAATCAACACAAGAGAGAAGAGGAGAGCGTTCGTAGCGTTGCGTATATTCGAAACCGAAATCGAAAGCAAAGTGTACACGTATTTACAGGAGTTAACGTTACATACAATCAATATAACGCGCATATAGAAAGTTCAACTCCAGTTATGTACAAGGTTGAAACACAATAATACCCCCACTGGAGCGTTCGAAGATACAAGGACGCTTGAATAGGTACATAGGGAAGGTATTCCGCCAAGCGTTTTGGCCAGTGAACTGTCCGACCTGACCGGGTGTGCTTAGGGGTTTGGGGGGAGGTGGGGTCAGTCTTAGGATACGTGGGTGGTGTTGTAGGTAGGTAGGTTGTTGTAGGCATCGTCGTATTGCTTGATGATGATGATGATGTCTCAGTCTCCTCAACATAAGCCGGCTTCAGTCTATCGACGCTAATAGTATCAGGATTACCATTCTTGTCAACGGTGAAGAACTTGGGGTTACGAGATAATACACGGTAAGGACCGTCGTAAGGTGGTTGGAGTGATCTTCTGACAGGATCGACGCGGACCAGAACGTATGTACATTTCGAGAAGTCCGGGTGGATGTGCAGGGGCTTGCTCGTCTTGCGAGTGATGGCTGGTTTCAAAGTTTGCATGTGAGATTTCAGACGACTGACGTACGATGAAGTATCTAGTGCGCCGGAAAATCTTGCGTCCTTAAACATCTCACCGGGTATACGAAGCGTAGTGCCGTAGACCATCTCTGCAGCTGTAAACCTTAAGTCTTCTTTGACAGCTTTGCGTATGCCCAGCATGATTATTGGCAAACTTTTGGACCAATGATTTTGAGAGGAAGTGCTCATTATCGCAGCTTTGAGTTGCCGATGGAAACGTTCCACCAAACCATTGGATTCCGGCTGATACGCGGTGGTGCGAAAATGTTCGCTACCAAGCAGAACATTCAGCTCACGGAAGAGGGATGATATGAACTGAGCGCCGCGATCAGTCGTTATGCAAGCTTGGACGCCGTAGTTGGATATCCGGACTTCGACAAAAGCACGGGCGACACTCGCGGCATAGGTGCCAAACAGTGGACATACCTGCGGCCATCTAGAATACCTGTCGACACAGGTCAGGATATGCGTAAATCCTCTCGACGGCGGTAGTGGTCCCACTATGTCAATATGCACATGACGAAATCGGGCATCGGCCTGTGGGAAGGTTGCCGGCAGAGTAGTAGTATGACGGTGGACTTTACTCCTTTGGCAAGGCATGCAGATTTTGGCCCAACGGCGTATGTCGATGTGCATTTTTGGCCACACGAAACGTTTCGCAATCAGTTTGCATGTTGACCGTATGCTTGGGTGTGCCAAAGAATGGAATTGATCGAAGACTTTCCTGCGTAACGGCAAAGAGCACCCGAGGTCTAGATTTGCCAGTAGAAACATCGCACCAGATTTTTCCCGTATTTGTCGGCAGCGGAACTTGAACCAGCTTAAGGGAGTTCTTAGGTGGAGCGGTCAATTCATCGTCATGTAGCTGTTCTGTAGCAATTTCATCCAAGCTGAAAGCCGAGACAGCGTTGATATGCATGCGGGACAGTATGTCAGCCACGATGTTATCAGCTCCGGCGAGGTGACGGATGTCAGACGTGAACTGTGCTATGTAGTCTAACTGCCGGACTTCACGCGCAGAGTGCTTATCGAATGATTGTTGGAGGGCGTAGGTTAGGGGTTTATGGTCGGTAAAAATGACGAATTGTCGTCATTCTAAAAGATGCCGAAAATGGCGCACGGCGTAATAAGCAGCAAGCAATTCGCCGCCAAATGTGCTATAGCGTGTTTGGGCCGGAGTTGAACGCCTGGAGAAAAAGGACAGTGGCTTTAATTCGCCATCTACTACCAATTGAAGAGCCGCTCCAACAGCATCACCAGAAACGTCGGTGGCGAGAACAAGCGTCGCATTCGGGTCAGTTGAAATATATGTCAACGGCGTAATTTTGTCTAGAGCTACTTTTGCCGCGTTGAACGCTTCTAGAGCTTTAGTGTTCAGTTCAAATTTACCTTTTCCTTTCCGAAGTAAGTCGGTTAAGGGCTGGAGAACTGAGGTACAATCTGGAATAAAACGGCGGTAAAAATTAAGCAAGCCTAAAAACGGCGTGACTGGTGAAGGGATGTTGGGACTGGATATTGCTGAATGGACGATAATTTATCTCGAAGAGGAGAAATTCCATCAGGTGATATATGATGTCCTATGGGGTCGATGGAGGACGCTCCAAGTTTACATTTATCCAGGTTAATCACGATGCAATAATCGACGAGCCGTTGTAATACTTATCGTAAGTGCGCACTGTGTTCCTCGTGGCTTGAACTGGCGATCAATACATCATTAATGTATACATGGACAAAGTTGAGTCCATGAAAGACTTGATCCATGAACCTTTGAATTGTTTGAGCTGCGTTCCTTAGACCGAATGGCATACGAACAAACTCGAACAATCCGAAAGGTGTTGTAACAGCAGTTTTAGGATCGTCTTCGGCTACAAGGATTTGGTGGTACGCTCTGACTAAGTCTAGCTTCGAAAAGACGCGTTTTTCCGCGCAACGTCAAAGCAAAATCATGTATGTGTGGGATGGGATATCTGTCAGGAATGGTTGAATGGTTCAAAGCTCGATAAACACCACATGGGCACCAATCACCTGCTTCCTTTTTCTCCACCATGTGTAATGGTGTTGCCCAAGGGGAACTTGATGGGCGAATAATCCCAAGTTCCAGCATATGCTCGAATTCTCTTTAGCAGCCGCTAGTTTCTCTGGTGCAAGTCTGCGTGGTCGTGCGAAAACTGGTGGACGGCGAGTAGCAATATGATGTTGCACGGAATGTTTGACTGTAGAATTTGAGTGAATTGGTTTGTACAGGGGCGGAATTTCGCGGAGAATATCTACGTAAGGTGATTCCAGTTGCGGTACGATGAAACGAATCGTAGCATGTCTTGTTTGCGTTGGTTGACCTACGGAAAACAGTTTTGTGGTAGCATCAACCAATCTTCGACGATCAAGGTCAACCATGAGGTTAAAATTTGACAAGAAATCAGCTCCCAAAATCGGCACCTTGACGTCGGCTACGATGAATATCCATCGGAAGGTGCGTCGCAGACCTAGGTCAAGTGAGATGGAGCTGATGGGGCTGTTCTTGGCTGCCTGTAGAGTCGTTGATAGCGAATTTAACCGCTCCTTGTTCGTTGGAGGAACTACGATGACTTCGGCGCCAGTATCCACCAGGAAACGGAGGTTGGAAGAGTGATCAGTGACATAAAACAGGCGACTGGAACGAGCCCCCGAGTCAGCCGTCGCCCTTACTGCTCGGCTGCTGAGTTTTCCTGGGCGAACTGTTTGTAACGCATACAGAATGGTTTGCAGTGGTTTGCTTCGGGGTCGAAGCGTTAGTGATAAATACATTGCCGTCGACGTGAGGACGATCTGCGACGTTGTGGAGTTGCCTCACGTCATCTGGGCTGCGCAGCGGCTTGCCTAATTCTGCTATTATAGGCTGTGGCGTTTACTTGTAGTTGAAGGTTCTCGAGTCTGTAGTTGGTCGGCAATTGAAGGGTCAGATTTGACATGCCCGATAGCCGGTCTTTCTCGTGCCTCGAATGATGAGTAGACTTAATATGCAAGCTGTGCCGGTTCA
This sequence comes from Sinotaia quadrata, assembly GCA_028829895.1. NCBI lineage: Eukaryota > Metazoa > Mollusca > Gastropoda > Architaenioglossa > Viviparidae > Sinotaia > Sinotaia quadrata. The sequence continues at coordinate 5,182,880 of JALGAQ010000009.1, forward strand.
TCCAAATGTGTCTTTGTTGAGGACTGACAGAATAGTCCTCATCTCTGCAGGGTGGTTCTGCAGCCAAAGCTCTTTCACAACTGGTTCAGCAAGTAATTTGGGGTCAACGAGTTCTTTCATGTTTTCGCAGTAGTTGAGACGGTTTCATGTCACCTAACTGCATACCCGTGAGGAGCTTTCTTAAATTCTGTTCATCTGAAGCCCTTAGGCGGTCGATCAAGGCCTTCTTGATGGTGTCGTAAGTTGTTTCTTTCGGACATTCATAAATCAAATTTGAGACAACTTTGCAATTTCAGTGGGCAAATGGGGTGCTACGTAGTTATACATTACCAGCTGCGACTTGATATGATTATACGCGAAGGTGTTCTCCACTTGCGCAAACCATAATTTAGGGCATGAGGCATCAAAAGCTGGTAAGGTTATGGGAATTAAGCACTCAGTATTATTGTTTTCAGCCATGATATGAAGAAAGAAACTGGGTAACTCAGTCGGCTAGGAATTAATATAAAATATAATTCTGGCAGGATTGTGATGAACTGTATAACGGGCTCACCAAATTTGTAGTGGACACGATCACGTATAAGAATTGAAGCGACGATAATAGAAATATCTGACTCACAAATATCGAAGGTCTTCAAGTGTTCCCGGGTGACATCTGATTCCACCCCAAATAACCGCTGCAGACAGAACTTATCTTTGCTAGCGTCAGCGACTGTAAAGAGAGAGCTGTGAATTAGTTTGCTGTCTATTAGACCACAGTTAGATTTTAACAGTACACAACAACGTCAATCAACACAAGAGAGAAGAGGAGAGCGCTAGTAGCGTAGCGTATATTCGAAACCGAAACCAAAAGTAAAGTGTACACGTATTTACATGAGTTACCGTTACATACAATCAATATAACGCGCATGTAGAAAGTTCAACTCCAGTTATGTACAAGGTTGAAAAACGACAAGCAGCCTCCCGGAAATTCGGATTGACGGCCGCACAATAGAGGTAGTAAATGAGTTCTCCTATCTGGCATCCACTATCTCTAATTACCTCTGCCTTGATTCCGAAATAATCAAGCGTATTGACAAAGCAGCAACAATGTTGTTACGGCTCAACACACGCGTCTGGAGAAACCCGATGCAGTCTTCGAATACGAAGATGCAAGATCTTGCGTGCTGAGCATTCTCCTCTACGCAGATGTATTCCCTCTAGGTATGCAGACTCACCATCTTATATTCATGAGACCTTCAAAGAATACTAGACAAAAATTGACATAATCACATTTGAACCATCGCCGACCTGCATCAAGCAGGTCTACAAAGTATGTTCGCTTTCCAGGTTCACAGACGTCTGCGTTGGCTCGACAACGTGAAAAGAATGCATGAAAAGCGCATTCCAAAGTCCGTGCTGTTTGCTGAACTTACCGATGACTCGAGGTCAATTTGAAGAGCATAACTACTCTATATGTACGTCTTAATGCGGAATATGAAAACCGGAGGCATCTACCTAGCGAATCGGGAAGAACATGTAGCGGACCGAAAGAGCTGGAGGAGTCTCATCAAAGTAGCCTTTCTAAATGTCGACCAAGAGCACATGAAGGCACTGATCAAGAAAACAGGCGTAAAAAGCTCGTGTCTCCGAAATCAAGCACTCGTTTCCTGTAGTAACTTTGGAAAAATCTGCCTGTCTAGCATAGGACTTTACAGCCACAGACGAAGGTGCTGGGAATAAAATACAAGTAATCATGAAAGATATAGTGAGAATATATACACTTAATGTAAAAAGTAAGAAATTGAAAGAACAGTTTAAGATAAATTTAATTATTAATATCTGAGGTGACAAAGTCCATAGGCATTAGAGACTGACAGTAGCCAATCAATCTTCGGGACCGTAAGCAGTTGCTTTGTATTACTTTGCTCATCAAATCTTTGTACAGAGGAACAAAGCTTATCTAAATTCAATTCTACCGGTACAAAGTGAAAATCGATTTTAGACATTTTATTTATGTTATTTATTTCGGACTACCTAAAATTCGCTGAATATCGATGCCATTTGGGATAAGTAAAGATAAGATAAGAATAGTGCTTTATTTATCACAAATGAGATCAATTTTCAGCCAGTGACATGCATTCCATTGTTACAAAAAATCAAATGTTTCCCATCATTTTTTTATTGTCCTTGACTCGAAATACGCGCGTTATCTTCCCATGGCAAACGTTCATCGTTTAATCAAGCAAAAACTTCTCCAGTCCTCTTTTTATCCGTATCGGAACTACATGCAACTGAGTTGGTCTTTTTACGTGTGGCCGAATTGAAGGCCGCGTCAATCTAAACTTATTTCATCTAATGCGATCAGTCGAATTATCGCCTTAAACAAAATAATTCATTTTGTCAGTTTAGACGTCGGTCTATCTTTAGGTTGCATGGAAATCCGCAAGCATTTCGTGTTTTATCATTTCTTGCGAAATAGACCAGCGACGTGTTATTATGATTCGCAAGACGTTTTTTGGTCTTTGGATCACCGTGGAAGTATTGCCCTATTCATTCTATTGACGCTAGATTCATGTCGACTACACATGGATACGGATTGTCCCCTGTTATAATTCTGATGCAATGATTTAAAATTCAATCTCCGAGCGTACCCTTCACCGCTCATATATATTGACACAATATTAACAAAAACCAAATATTAGCAACTCGAAAAGAAGGCAAAAATGTGCACAAGCAATTTCTCTATTTCCAAACCATCACAGTATGCAGTAGTATATCAAGCTGCAGTTAGTAATAATCAAATGGAATTCGTCTTCCAGATCGAGCCAGATAATCATTGAAAACGGTTTGCGAAACAATTCGCCAAACGGTACGTTATACATACAGAAAATTGTACACCTGGCTGACAGGTGCGCTGATCTTAAGAAGGAAAATCGACTGCTTTTACTTAGCCTTTCCTAACCAGCAGAGTGAGTGGTGTTTCTACTCTGGTGTATTCTGGAGATGAATGAGTCTAATACAGTTTCAAATTCGACGAGTTCTTGCTTGTGTTACGTTAGTATCATGAGCTGCAAGATGCAAATTATTACTTCCAGGATGTTTAATTTTGTTGCTTAACCACATCGACTGAGCGTTTGTTTGATCTTTTCTTTTTAAGGATTATCCCACACACTCTTGTTATTTTTAAAAAAGTGAGTGAGATTATTTTCTAAAATACCAAAACTCAAATTAGAGTTGCGTATTTCAGCGCTTAGGAAAGCATTTTCATCAGCGCTGCTTCAAAGCAGTTATATACTTGGCTACATTAATTTAAATCAATCGGGTCAGATGAATAGTATCATTCAAGCAACATCAGTATTGTGGAGCCATTTCTTCATTCATCTCACCGACGCTTCACTTATGTCGAATATCCAAATATTTCAGACAACTTTCGACTCTTCTCGTCCGCAAAATTTATCATATTATCAAATGAACGCACTCAATATGGAACACGATTTGATTTGCTTCCTTGACTGATAGTATAGCTTTTATCTGCGGGACGGTAATCAGATGATCCATAACATTTTGCTCACTAGAGCTCGATCAGAGCAACAAAGCTTGTTTACATCCAATGGTACCGGCACGACATTAATTTGGATTTGCGATCCGTCAAGGTAATTCCGAGGAAGTTTCTCAGTTGTGGTTTTCTCAATTGTTAACTTTTCATGTTGCTTGATTTGGTTGAACTACACAATGAATTACACAAGAAATTATCTCAAACTAAACACTTCTGTAATCAGAATGTTGATTAGTGAACCCACAATTCTTAACCGTCTAGTGTGATATCAGTGAAACGTCTCCAATTTTCTCCTCTGTATATGATAGAATATCAGTGATAACAACTTTGTTTGCATGTACTTTGAACGTTGTTCTATCCTTCATTAATTTACACGATTTTTTTATTTTCAACCAACGACAATATTCAAATGTACAGCAGTATCGCCAAAAAACAGCAACAATCTTCACGACAGGCGGATTGTCTGATATTAGATGCTAAAGGTGTACAGAGGGGACTGGATAATGTTCAATGTATCCAGGTAACTGCATCTGTGTGCATCAAAATGTTTCGGTGAGTTTTTCATTTCTTCAGACAATCAAAATGTGCCGATTTCGAGTCGATTTATCTTTGTCTAGACAAATATTTACACTCAAGGCAGTTAAGCAATACATTCAACTACCATGCTAGGGGCGCATAATCTTTTATTTCTTTGTCTTTTATTTTCTACCCTTTCGATTTATATTTATCCATTTTCACAGTTTCTTTCTCCAGGCGCAATATGTTTACCAGGAGGCCTCATTCTACACGTCTGCATAACGATGTATACTATAATCAATTGAAATGAACGGCTTATGTGTCGCCTCATCTAGTTCGGATTCATGTAGCGTGCGAGCAAAATAACTTCGTCTTATTACCTATCTGTGCATAAAAGCTGAAACGCCCAAATCAATGCAAAAATATACTTCTGAACTCAGTCAGAGAATTGAGGTCTGTAAATGGAATGTCGACCGAAAATACTGGAATCGGCCGCTAGCATATCGCCTGTAAAATCCAGACTTGTTGGATGTCTTTCTGTTCTACGGATTGTTGATGGCGTTGACATGAAACTTGGGAACTGAAGCGTGTAGCAGGGTAGATTGTATTTCTCCTGTTTGGGACATTTAGGTTATCGTCTTGAGTATACTGATTGGTGCTTCTAAATTGTGTGCTAACATTTTCTGGAGAGTCACTGGATTCTTCACGACTCCTGATGTGGTTGATTGCTCTGGATGGAACCATCAAACTTTTCGCAATTTGTTTCATATTTGAATCCTGAATCCCGAGAATAGTTTGTGAATCAAGGCTGCCAGGTTACGTGACCCTGTGGTGTGTAGATGTGCTGACATATTCGGCCAACCTAGCTGCGACAAAAGCAGCTAAAGATTTGATATCATAATACGCAACCGAATAAGGATTCGACACAGGGGTTGTAATAAGGGATGTATTCGGTGAACAGCTGTCATATAGTATAGAGCTGTGTCACTTGACGACGGTCCTGGTGTAAAATCCATGATTTAATTCTGGGTGATGAACGAAATATTGACCACCATATTATAAACTTACGCAGAAAACTTCAACGTTGCACAAATGGACATGTTTTCCGCATTAGCTACATTTCTGTACTTTGTAGATAAATTCAATTCAGTGTAATTACTTCACTGCTCTACTCTGAATTCACGCTCCTGTAATATTCCCCATTCTAACGTATAAACACACGCGTGTTGCAATCGCGCTTTGACGAGTTAGGTACTTGACGTAAGTTCGAATCAAGAGGAAGACTAAATACATTGCTGTTAATCATAATTTTGCGTGGATTGCACGTGAATTTTAGTGGTCAATATTCTATGCTTCGACCAAAATGGAATCATTGATTTTATCTCTGGTATTCAAAGAGATGGACTTGTCATCAGGGACTTTGCCAAGCAACACAGGTTCACACCTTATACCATCTGCTCGCCAAAAGCACCCCTCGTTACATCCCCCAGTACTGAATCCTGATTTGTCTGCGTATTATCATATCAATCCTTTTCCTGTACTTGGAACAGCTACGTTAGCCAAATATGCCGTAAAAGCACGTTCACTTCCACAAATGCTGCTGTAACGATTTTCTTGCAGTGATGCACCATAAACAACAAATGAATCAAACAGCAATTACATTTCGCTCTGAATGTCTACTGCAGAGTAAGTCATAAAAAATCTTGGTTCAGTCATTGT
>JALGAQ010000009.1:5188752-5213670 GCA_028829895.1 Sinotaia quadrata
CTGTTTTGTCACGCGTTGCGTTCTGATTTAATCGTATTCAGCTCGGGTTTCGATTCAACTATCAAGGATATCAGAGATTCTCTATCCCCGCATGCCCACTAAACGTTCAATAACAAAGCCATAAAAACAAATAGCTTTAGACTGTACAACAGATTTCTCATTTTTTGCATTTGGATATATATTCTCACTTTGGCTTTTATGACTAATTGTATTTCATTCATTGGTAAGTTCAGCAAAAAGCAGATTATGATTTTCATCCATTCGTTTCACGTAGCCCAGCCAACAGAGATATCTGTGAGACAAGGTACCGAACATAGTCTGTAGACCAGCTCACTGCAAGTCGGCGTTGTTTGAAATGTGAACTTGCCAATTTATACGCAGTAACATGGATGATGTTGATCCTCCGTTGAGGTGTGAATACAGCGTAGGGAAAAGATTCAGTAACCACGATGAGTTATACTGACAAATAGCGTGAAATTTTGATGAGAACACACGTCCGAAATGCATATAAACACAAGTGTTTTACCGGTATCGGATGAAACAAAATGGCTAAAGACACTGAGAGATATGGTGCAGAAAATAAATCAGTGCATGCTGTCTTGGGTTCTGTGACTGAAACTACCCATTTTGATTTACCGAAAAAATAACAAAAAAGAGACAAATAGACATACAGACAAAGAAACAACTGGAAAAAAATCAACCAAAAATGATCCGCATTTTCCACTCAATTCTTTTCGCTTATTCTCTCCGATTTCGTAGTTCTTGTTTCTGCACATTCTGCGCCGGGCTGTTTCAACATATCCGGATATATATACATGCTTCAACCGGTCTAAATGAAAAGCCCTATTATACGTCTTATCTAAGTTTGATTCACTCTGCTTCAACCGTCATAAGTAAACAAGGTTAAACTATGAGGTACTCTGCAGTAGACACTCAGAGCGAAATGCATTTGATGTTTGATTCGCTTCATGTTTATGGTGAATCACTGTGAGAAAGTCGTTGCAGGAGCATTTGTGGAAGTGACCATATTTTTTCGGTCTGTTCCCAATCAGTAGAAATCTGGTCGAATTGCATCGAAGAAAATGATATTTGATGTACGTTAATCCCATCGCATTGCCATCGATCAATCGGGCACATGAGTTGCACCTCGTTTTAATTTGCATGTAATCGCCAGGCCGGCATTTTGACAGATTATCACACCCGTTCAAGTTTTTCACTCTTACTAATTCGAAATTAACATAATCTATGCCACTGAGCCACAAAAGTCTAAATATTTTCGGGATTATTTTTTGATGCATTTTTTCAAAGATTTCCACTGCTGCACTCAGACAGAATATTCAGGTATGTCAATGGGATTTCGACTAAAAATACTGAAATCGAACGTTAGTATATCTCCTGATAAATCCAGAAGTGTCATTTGTCTTTCTGTTCCACTGGCCTGCTGGAAGGATTGAAATGAATCCTGTGTATTAGAACGTGCAGTAGGAGAGATTATATTTGTCCAGCATGGAACATTTAAGTGATTGTCTGTAGTATTCTGACCAATGCTTTTAAATTGTTTGCTAGCAATTTCTGATGAGTCACTGGATTCTCCACGTCTCCCAATTTGGTCGATTGTTTTGGATGGATCAATCATGATGTTTGCAATTTGCTTTATGTCTGAATCCCGATTCCCGATAATAGGGTGCGAATCAAATCTGCCAGGTTGAGTGAATGTGTGGCGTGTAGATGTACTGAAGTATTCGGCCAAATAGCTGCTCCAGTTACAGAAAACGTATAGTATAATACGCAACAAATCAGAATACAGTACAGGGAGAGGTAAAGAGGCTAGCGCATGATGAACAAGTTGAGAAAGCAGAGATAAAATCAACGATTAAATTTCGGTAGAAGCGTGAAATAATAATAATAATAATAATAATAATAATAATAATAATAATAATAATAATAATACAAATCAGCTATAACACTATATTCGTTATAATAATCGTGGTTCAAGCATCTTCACATGTGTTTGATCTATTATTGTGACGCACAAACTTACGGTCGTTCGGTTGGTGTTTCAATCCGCCAAGCTCTGTTTTCTTTTATTGTACACTACTCACAATTCCTCATTAAGATAATTATGTCTTTTGGCATCTTTGACCCACTTGATAAATGGAGCTACACCATGGTTTCGAACTTCTTCGATCTCCTCAGTGTAGCATACCAATATCTGGTCAAAGATTTGAACCTCCAACCTCTTGAATGTGAGCCAAGTACTTAGTCCACTAGGCTACTAAGCCTTGGCTCACGGGTCGTTAATTAGCACTCTATTTTACTCACTCTCACGATTGAGTGCTTCAGGCGAGTTCAAATGGTTGTCCTTTTAAGTGGAAATTCGATTGCGGAAAACACTATTCGGTGAACTAATCATCATTAGGATAAACGGAAGGAAATGGTACATAATTCTTGATTCACTCGTAAAGTGTAGTACGTCCGCCTTTCCATAAAGGTAGTCGATTCAGTTGTTGAGTATGCAGTATTTGTTATCACGCATATGAATAATCGAATATGGCACATTTTATTGACCTCCATCATTGTGTTCCTACTCGAAGCTGACCAAACTAAATCGCATTATCAATTTATCGAGAAGGTGGTCAATTTTAGTAATATTTCACAATTTCTCGGTCGTGGATTGAAAATTCGTTGCACTGTTTTTTAGAAGTGACTTATGAATTCCTTTCTTTATAATCATAACTCAGATATCTGAACTAGGAATAGGGGTATTCTCGATTTGATTACCACTTTCAGCTGTACGCTAATGTGATTATCAGATCCAAGATTATCAGATGTTGTTTGAAATGTTACTGTTTTTATCCATCTATGCTGAGCGTGCAGCAGTGGCATAGTAGACAATGCTGAAACGAGAATAGCGCTTTATTTATCCCAAATGGATGAATTTTCGGCCAGTTGCATGCATTCCAATATTAAAAATTATTATCAGCAATAATAATAATAATAATAATAATAATAATAATAATAATAATAATAATAATAATAATAATAATTATTATTATTATTATTATTATTATTATTATTATTATTATTATAATTATAATTATAATTATAATAATGCTTTATTTATCCCAAATGGGATGAATTTTCGGCCAGTTGCATGCATTCCAATATTAAAAATTATTATCAGCAATAATAATAATAATAATAATAATAATAATAATAATAATAATAATAATAATTATTATTATTATTATTATTATTATTATTATTATAATTATAATTATAATTATAATAATGCTTTATTTATCCCAAATGGAATGAATTTTCGGCAAGTTCATCCAGCATGTTCTATTTCACTGTCTTTAAATTTCATAATTCCGCTGTTTTCAAGGCCTTGGTTTTTTCTCCAGTTAAACGCAACACCTGCGTATGAGATGCCGAATATTGGACAAAAATCCAACTTCAGCTATGTCCTCTGTGCATACCAATTGCAATGGTTAACAGCGGAAAAGGTTCAAGTGAATGGGTAAGCAATGATATGAAAACAGCTCATGAATCGGGAACAATCTGTGTTTGCATTGCTCAGGCGAGCTTTCTCGAAGTTTACTAATAATAATCTTCCAAGGATAATGAACATAGATGTGAAACATGCGCTATCCAAAATCTGTTTCGTTTATTGAAGATCTGCCAAGACAGTGCGAGAACTGAAGCATCTAACGAATCACGAATTAAGGATTTGAACATAATGGAGTTTAACCGTCATTGAATATGCGCAGACCTGGTTCTCACTTAGCGTATCCTAGCTGATCCTCAGCATAAACTTACGTCATTGTTCACACGCAGAGAAGCCAAAATTACGAGGTATCACTACAGATCCCTCGTTTCTCGGCATACACTATCAAACTGCCAGTGTCACTTTTTCTCGTTTCGTGTTTGTTTTGTGTAAAACACTATAGCGGGATAGCTCGTAGTTCACACGAGCATACATTCAAGCAGCATTTACAACAGTGATTCTCAACCTGTGTGTCGCGAGAGGTTCGCAAGCGTGTCGCAAGATTTTTGAAAAATATTAAAAATGCTAGGGGTTTTTTAACTCCAATATCAGTTTTCGAAAGTTTTGAAAATGCATGTGGCCGATTGGGATGTCATTATGTAAACAAAGTATCTTGGTAACAATCAGCGAGGTTTTTATTCTACCAACGTTTTGGTCTGCCGACGCGAAAACTTTGTCAAGGTAAAAGTGTAGAGAATATCGTGCGACCATCATTATATTGGAAGCTGGAAGTGGTTGGTCCAAGCGCCTGTCTTGAATTTTCTTTGCGTTGTCCTGTCCGTGTTCGCTGTGCGCCGTCCGCGTCATCTGATGATTGCTCATTCCCCCGAAGTCCACGGTTCACTCGATGACTGATCCTACGGTGTCGGCTTAAGCTAATAACCCCCGTGTCATTTTACCCATGTGGATATTCATTACACGAATAACTTGTGGTGATTCACGCTAGTCGGTTCCTTGATTAATAGCGATCGTCTGCACAGAAATGTGCGGAATGTGATCGTTGGTGATATTTCTACAGCATATCCGAGGTTTTTTGGTTATTCTAGTCAACATACTCCACCGAAGCGCGCCTTAAGGTCTGCTAATTTAGATTAAAATTGTTTTCAATCACGTGGTAAATTGATTCGTCACCAACAACAAAGCACACAAGGGAACGACTAGATAATCGCTCACTTGAAGGTCATTGTAAGCCGGACGTGATTAGTGGGAGGTGGGTGCTGCGATGATCGCACATCACGAGATCTAGGTCATCTAATGCGAGAGGGGGAAAATATCATGATAGGTTCAGGGGATCAACCGGGAATGGAGACTTCGATTCAATTTCCGCTTCGCTGTCAGTCAGACCGTAATTTGAATGACTCCTAAAAGTGAATTTGTTTTCAAGTTTTTCATCTGATAATACTTTTTGTGAAGGTAAGTTTATTTGATATCATGATTTTTGATTATCTTTAGTAAAAGAAAGTTAATTTTCTAGCCATGGACAAGTTTCTAAAAAAAATCTGATCAATTTACAGTAAGACAAAATGTGACGAATCAACGAAAAGGAAAGAAGCGAAAATTTAAGCAAGAATACATCGAATATGGTTTCATAGCGTCAGGACTTTATGATGCTCAGACTTCTTATTGCTTGATCTGCAACTCAACTTTGTCGAATGAGTCTCTGGTTCCAAATAAATTGAAGCGACATTTGGTGTTAAATCATCCACCGCACAAAGAAAAACCAAGAGAATATTTTGAGAAACTTGCAACTGAAAAGCGTCATCAATCGAAGAATGTTACAAGCTATCTGAAGCTCCCTGAAAAAGGACGTGTTGCAAGCTACAAGGTCGCTGAACTATTGGCAAAAAGAAAAAAGCCCACTCTGCAGGTGAAACGATAATCGCGCCAGCACTTGCTATTGATGTTGAAACTATACTTGGATCTTAAGTCGCCGAGAAAGACAAGAAAGTTGCACTGTCAAATGACACAGTGTCTCGCCGAATTGAAGATCTATCATCCGATTTGAAAGATCAAATTCGTGAAAATTTCGAGATGCAAATCGAATAAAAAAATACTGTGGTCTCTTCAAGTCGATGAATCTACTGATATCTGTGGAAAAGCTCAGCTTCTTGCATTCATTCGCTTCATTAATAATGAGAAATTCATGAATGATTTCTTTTTCTGCGATAAATTGAAGAGCACAACAGAAGGAAAAGACATTCTGAGCTGGTGATCGAAAAGGTTATGCTTTTCAAGCTGAATTGGAAGAACTGCGTCAGTGTGTGTACCGATGGCTGTCCTTCGATGCGAGGTAAACAAAAGGGATTTATTGCTCTCGTTCTGCAAGAAAAATTCAGATATTATTACGAATCATTGCATGATTCATCGTGAAGCTCTCACCGCCAAATAATTACCGGAAAATTTGCACTCAGTTTTGAATCAAGCTGTTAGAGTAATGAACTTCATTAAGTCTCGGCCGCTTAATTCAAGAATTTTCGCTCAACTCTGCGATGCCATGGATTCCGACTTCAAATCTCTGCTTTACCACACCGAAGTTCGTTGACTGCCAAAAGGAAAAGTTTTGAAACGTCTCGTTCATCTCAAAGTCGAAGTAATCTCAATCTTGGAAGTCGAGAAAATAGATTTTGGATTTGATCTTCCTGACGAGACTTGGTGGTTCAAAGTTCAGTTTCTCTCCGATCTGTTCGATAAACTGAATTCGCTCAACTTCAGCCTGCAAGGACCATCAGAAAACATCATCTCTTCGACATCCAAACTGAAGTCTTTTGATGAAAAACTGACGCTATGGAAAAACAAAGTATCAAAGGGTATTTTTGAATGCTTTCCTTCCGTCAACGATTCTCAAACGAAGAGCATAATCGTTGACGACATCATTTCCACACTGAGGAGTCTCCAATCAGCAATTCACCATTGTTTTCCATCACTTTCTATCAACGAATATGACTGGGTGATCAATCCATTTGGAAGCAATGAGATATCAAATCATTCATGTGAAGAGGAAGAAGAGCTGATTGAGTTGAGAAATGACAAATGTCATCGACTGGGATTTGCCGAAAAAAGTTTGGACGAATTTTGACTCTAATTGAAGCAGTTCTTTACAGCACTCGGTTTGAAAGCAGTCAAGATCATTTTGCCATTCGCGTCATCATGGTTCTGTGAATTCGGATTTTCAGCTTTGACTGAAATCAAATCAAAAAAGTGAGCGCGACCCCTTCGACTAGACGACGAAATGCGTGTTTGCTTGTCAGCATTAGCGCTACGCTTCGAACTTATCTGTTCTAGAAAGCAAGCTCAACCATGGCATTGAAATTTTAAACGTTGAAAATAAAATTTAACTAAACTAAGTTTTTTTTGCATAAAGGTGTTGTCGCAAAATTTTTCAGATATCCTAAGTGTGTCGCGGGTGAAAAATGGTTTGAGAACCACTGATTTACAAGCATGTCAAAGCTGAACCTACATAGTAATTCATACCAGACTGTCATGTGGAATTCGTTGGTTATTATGTATGCTGACCAATTATTGACAGATGCTTAAAAAATTGTTAATGTGTTATCTACCATCCTGTTATGCACTATCATTTACATATCATACAGCAGTTCTTTTCCCAATTTGTCTTCAGTTGAGTACTTGACTGCGTCTTCATCTCAAGTATCGCAATTACATGCAACTGAGCTGGTTTTTGACTAGTGGCAGAACTGAAGGTGAACTATAGAATCTGTGCTCACCCAAGGATTGCGTAAACTCTCAAAGTCTGTTTACACGCAACAAATGATCCATGTCGCCCTCTAAAGTATTTCTTCGAACTGGAACATTCTGTAAACTTCTGCACTGCTCTCAGAATAACTGTTTGCATTCGAGTTGAATTACTTCTGTGCAAATGTTGCCCCATTCACCCAAGTAACTCTAGAACGATATCGACTACTCAGCACATAAATTGCACTTTTTACAATTCACGTGCCATGATGAGAATATTATCCTTACACCTTCCTTCCTTCTCTTCAGTGCCCTATTATCGTAAACTAATCAAACACCAAAGCTAAAAGTATATCCCATTCGATTTGAAAACTTCACTGCTTTATGTGCTACTGTATTGCGTTATAAGTAGTTGAAAATTTGACTGAATTTCCGGCAACTAAGGTGGCTTGTTAAACAGTATTTGATGAACCTGTGGAGTAGATGTGCATACTGGGGAGATGTACAATTTCAAAATGAACGCAGATCGATAAACGACAAACGAGTTAACCATCATAATATGTTACTGTAAATGACTCATGTGCCAGCTTGACAATTTGATGTATTGGTTAACTGCCTTGCGTATATACGTTGACGCTCAGATGCGCTACACATTCTCATTGGCTAAAGCAAGGAACCAATTTGAGCATTACAGGAATAGTTTGTGTGCAGCCGGTCGGATCTGATTGGATCATCGTGCACATGCTGAAATATCTTTCTGAATAACGGTATCTGGTGAATTTGGTGCATTGAAGGAATCTATTCATAGTAGTTTCACTGTACATTGTACCCAAACTAACACAGCAAAACTGTCATTTTCAGTCAAATATTTTTTAAATTACCCAAACCGAGCATGCGATGCTAATGCTGATGAGAACCTATAGGTGTGTCTACAAGAAATAAGCAATTCACCTAGATACGATTGAATTCGAAAGGACTTATATTTGCTTTCTGGCCAAGTACAAGACCGGTTCTTGCATGTTAACCTTCATAATTTGTACACACGTGCCTGATTGCGAACAGAAAACCTTCCTGCGTTTGTGTACCAATGAGCCAACCTAAGGCAACAAAAATTATTTGCAATAATTTTTGGCGGTTGGATCGTACAGAGACCTATGAAAGCACACTGGGTTTTTGTTTCATTCTTTGATGATCTGTACCGATTCAATGCGGTTAGGTTAAGTTGGTATAGACTATGGAATGAAAGCTGACAATATCATGGAAGCCCTTGTGTTCCGAAAGGCCGTTCATTACTTATCACCCGGTGTATATATGCAGTGAGAGGTCAAGCTTGTTCAATACGTATTAGCTCACTGTTACTGATTGATGTGATTTATATGAAGATCAAATTATCGGCATTTTTAGGCACTGTGTTGGAATGTGGGGAAACTAGCTTAACTCATAGTGCGTTTTTATGTGAATGGTTTTTCGGTGTTCGGTTAAATGATGAAGAAAAGTGTGACCATGACATTTTGAGTTTTATCTGAGAATAGACCTGATCGCACTATCAACCAAACGGATTAACTTAAGGATAAGCCTTCAAGATGTAAAATCAATTTCTTGCTTGGGGTGTACGTATAGCCGCAAGCCATTGTCCACGCCACTCCACCTGGATGAAAGCATATCGAATTGACAGCATACAGAGAAAATTATCGATTCGAGACTCGGAAGCGACCAGTTACAAACGATGAGAATTAGAATGTGATTGTCTGAAATACGTAGAGTTGTTTGTAAGCAAACTAGAAATCGAATTATATGTAAGATTGCACATGGTATTTTATGCATATTTTAGCGGATAGTCCACATCCTCTTATCGTTTCGAAGAATACCAAACTCAAATTGCAGTTGTATGTTTCAATGCCGAAGAAAGCACTTTAGTCAGCGCTGCTTCAAAAATGGTAAAATACATCGCTGCATTATGTTTCGAGCGAAGGTTTCAGATGAATTGTAGTATTCCAATGAGATAACTTCTTGGTAAGCATTTCCTCTTTCGGCCTGTCGACACTTTACATTTATCTTATTCCCAAATAAATCAAAAAACGCTCGTTTCTTTTCATGCTTAAATGGTCATTTTATCATATCAGTATATTCTAAATGGAAAATAATGCGATATGATGTTAGTTTAATTTTATTTCCTTGACGGTGTATAGGTGATTTTATATTTTTGTGAAGTGGTACTTTTAGAAGTTTTGACAAGATCGCTATACTGCGATTTTCTGATATGGTTACGCTAATCAATTTAACAAATTATTCATTCAATTGACTTAAGTGGAATACAATTATGTTTAATAAAGCTGTTTTAATCTATTGGTTGCAGCTCATATTTATGGAACCATATGTTTTGGATATATATTATTTCTTATGGTCAATGTTATAAAAGTCCGGAATGTCAATGTCAGAGATGATGTCAGCATCGCTTAAAAATAGCAGCTGTAATTTTCATTTCTTCTACAACCGCGAAGCAACGGACTATCATTTCACACGCATGCATTGTCTTGATTGCTTTTACTCGAGTGTGTAGCCAATAAGATTTTTTTACGGGATTGCGTTTGACGACAAATATACTGAAGGATCGTGAATATGTGCGCTATAAGAATGTTAACCACGGTAATAAACAACAACTTCTTCCGTAAATACTAAGCCGATGAAAGTTTGTATGTGCAATCGAACTCTAATCTGTATAGAGATGTACGACCTACGAATGAACTATTTGCAAAAGAGTTTCAAATAAACGAGTGCCATGTTCTGCATAATGATGATCCCTAATTTGCGAAAACGAAGTTTACGTATTCAGATATCGTGTTTCAGATGATGCATAACATGACGATTGGATCAAATCGTAATAGGCAAAGGGTAGATAAGTTAGGAACATAGAATCGGGTTGCAGGCAAATGTTAGTCAAGACATACGAATAATGATGTCATAATTCGACCAAGCTCAATCATTTGTAAATCTTTTCATGATAAGTACTATTGTCATTATTTGGTTTGATCCACGGAACGATCCTGTGAATTGATTTCACAGACCACTTTCTCGAGTTTCGTTCGCATTGTAGTGTCGAATCGATGGATGAATGTGAAAGAGACAGCGCATGCAAATTGGTTGAACACGAATCAATGTACAGCCAACATTAGTGCTGCTCTGATATTAAGCAATTTGCACGATGGCAGGATTACATGTTTAACGATGAAACCATTACAGCGCGGGCGAATTTCAGGCATCTGAATCTGCTAATTTTGATTTTGTATGCTGATGATATTGGCTCGAACCTTATCAGATGATAAACGTATGTATAATCTGGGATATTGGACTTGTCCTTTCCAGTAAATAAGTAAGTTTGAAATATTCTATGATTATTTGCATCTTTTTAAATTATGTATCATCTGCAGTTGTTCCTTTTTGATGTTCATTGTTCGTTTATTACACCAGAAATTATTTAGAACTAACCAGTTGTGTAAACAGAATGTTAAATATTGAATCGACAATTCTTAAACGTTTATTCTGAGATCGGTTAAACGAATGTTATTTTCTCCTCTGTATATGATAAAAAATAATAGCAGTTTTGTTCGCCTGCACCTTGAACCTGCTTCTATCCTTCATTAAATGTAACGCCGTTCATTGTTTATACCAACGACCATATTTAAATGTACAGCTATGTCGATACAAAAACCTCAGTAATCATCACAATAAGCGCATTGTCTGATGTTCGATTCGGCAGATGTATAAGGACGACTATATATTGTCAGACGCTATTGATGGAACCAGGTAACTGCAACAGTGAGCATTTCCAAGTTTCAGTGAATTTTTACGTTCTCCAGACAGTAAAAACTTGCAGCTTTTAAGTCCATTTATCTTGTCCTAGACAGATGTCTACATGCAATATGTAGCATATTGAGTGACCCGTGTAATAACTTTGATGCGATGATTCAAAATTCCACACTCCGATTGTAACCTTCATCACTAAGATATAGTGCCGCAATATTTCCAACTGAGGATAAGACGGTAGAGATATATAACAAGAATTTCTTTATTTCAAAATCACAGTATGCAGTAGTATATCTCGTTGCATTTAGCAATAAGCAAATGGAATTTGTCTTTTAGATCAAGCCAGATTATCATTTAAAACGTTATTCAAAACATTTAGCCTGACGGTGCGTTATACATTTAGAAAAGTTTACTTCTGGATGATTAGTGCGCTGATCGTAAGAAGGGAAATCGTCTGCTTCTACGTCTCCTGTCATATCCAGCAGAGTAAATGGTCTTTCTACTCTACTGGAATGGTAGATGTTGAGCCTGCATTGCTGGTGTGAATACAGCGACCAAATTTCGCGGCATTAGAGGAGGGTGCTCAACACGCAAATTCTGTTGACTTGTATCTTCGTGTATAACGTCAGCATCGGGTTTCTCCAGGCGCGTTTGTTGAGCCGTGAACATCCTTGATGCTGTTTTGCCAATACGCTTGATTATTTGGAATCAAGGGATAAGTTAATGGAGATAGTGTATCCGAGATAGGGGAATTCGTTTACTAACTCTATTGTGTGGCCGTCAATTTGAATTTCCGGCACACTGCTAACCACTTGGCTCATGACCTTGGTTTCGTATAAGCTAATCGTCAGGACAAATTCCTTACAAGCACTGGCAAAACAACTTATTAGTCGCTGCAATATTTCTACAGAATCAGCCGTCAGAGCCGCATCGACCGCAAAGTGTAACTTCCCGATTTTGGTTCTTGTTCGAAGTTTTGCTGGGTTGAATAATCCACCGCCACTCCTGGTGTGGAGGAAAATCCGATCGTTTGAGTTTCTGTAGGCATTTCTGAGCAGCAGAGAGAAGTAAACTCCAAAGAGTGCACATCCTTGCTTCAGCCATTTTTGATGGGAAACTTGCTAGTTGTTGAGTCATCATAGTACACCGTGGACGGCAACAATAATTTTGAGGAATTTCGGGGGAAAGCCAACTTTATTCAAGCGTCTCTGCAGTCCCGTTCGACTAATCATGTCAAATGCCTTTGTAAGATCAACAAAGGAAAAGTAAAGCGGTCGGTGTTGTTTACGGCATTTTTCTTGCAGTTGCCTCGGGGAAAATATCATTTCGATAATTGATCTTCCGGTTCGGAATCCGCATTGAGTTTCTGGATAGACACGCTCCCCCAGAATCTGCAGTATGCTGAGCGAATACTTTGCCGACGACATTGAGGAGAGATAATCCGCGGTAGCTTGCACAATCGCTGCGATGTCCTTTGTTCTTGTACAATGTGATTGTCTTTGAGTCCCGCATCACTTGAGGGACAATTACTTATTTACAACACTGGATCAAGTGTTGGTGTAGTTTCGAATCTCAGCTGTGATGCCATCTCTACCAGCGGCTTTCGCATTTTGTATTATATCATATGATATTCAAACGTATATTATTCCAATGTGCAATGCACTCATCAATCAGTTGATCATCTCTCCCTGAAGCAGATTGTAGTTGAGCAAACTAAATTCTATTATCAGTTCGTCGAGAAAGCGGTCAACATTTAGTAATATTTCAAAATATCTCGGTTGTCGTATAGTTATTGTTTAGGTCGTGCATTGGAAATCCGTTGCATTGCTTGGTAATGCCTCCTCAAATGTTTCTCGGAGTAGCTTATGAATTTCTGTCTTTATAATCATTTCTCAAATATCTGAACTCAGCATACAGGTATACTCGATAGCATTGTCACATTCAGTGGCTCGTTGTAATAGTATCATTATTATCTATCTATGCTAGTAATACATGATATCTTCTTTCTTAGCATATATTCATTGCATGGAGGTTAACTGGCGATTAATATTACACAAAAGTATTTTTAGCTTGCTGCGAAACGGTCTGATCGTGAAACTTATATTTTCGGGTCTCGAAACCTAATCGCCCTAATGCACATAGGTTATCTTTTCCCATGCTGGTGATGGTGGTTAAAAACGTCGTACAAAAACGACGAGCGTGTTGACGTGGCCTTCGTTTAGGCCACACGTCAAATTCACCAACTCTGTTACAATTAATTTCAATGCGGATAATGAAGACGCACGAGGTGCATTCAACTGGTCTTGACACATTTCTGTGATATCTACAATCGTAGCTGAATTGTATATATCCACCGAGCCACGTGAATAATTGTTTTCTGAAATCGCGCATAAGATGTTGTTGGTGGAGAGATTGTTCACATGATATCAGCGAACGTCTGAAATAAGTGTACGTTATACATTCAATCCGGTTCAATATCACATTATTTCTCAGATGACGAACAGAGTATCGCCAGTCATCATAAGGAGGATTGAACATGGATAGCAAAGATGAGGCCAAAACATTCTCGAACGGTGTCAACTGAAGAGAAAATGATGATACCATTATTTGAGTGACCTCAATTCTGGATGGTCAAGTCTACTGATATGGAATCTTGATTTCGTAGGATGATACCGGCCACCGGACCAACTGTTTGAATGTGATTAATTGCGTCTGACACAAGAGTGAAGACTATCAGTATAATTTGAGAACAACTATTTATATGAAGAGATTTCCATTATGATATGTTGGAGCATATTCATTCGGAGTATATAAATGAAGAATGTTATGAGGGCAAACGACCAGGTGAAATGATAGAAAAATCGCACCGTGGCTGTATTTCAACCTCTCTGTAGAAAGCAGAATTATGTAAACTTAGAAAATCTTGTAATGTCAGTCAAACATATCTAAATATGGATAGCGGGATGCAATGTATAGACTCAAGGTTCAAGATCCAAGAGAGAAATGGTAGGAGGTGCGAGCACCTGCGTACGTTCATTCTTCGTGCGTTCTGACAAGCAACTTGACAACCGTCAGTTTACTATTAGATGTGAACGAACCCGCGACGTCTCCTCAGCTCGTGGTCCTAGGTGTTTGTTTAGGGCATATCGTTGAGCAATGTTATACTGAACATCATGGGAATTAGATATCCGTATACGGATGCATTTTTATATGTCGTTCACAATATATTTTCTACTTGGTAATTGTCACAGATTGAATTCTTCTTAGTAGAGTAGAAGCCTTGGATATCGGTATTTCACGCTTCATGGCGTCCAGCTGCAATATACATCTGTTAACTCCTGAAATCGACCCAAGTCGTGTTTGCAACTCAGGATTAGTTATACACTTTCAGTTAACAGTTTGCTTAGTTTATGTTGGATTCATCTGTTAATTTTTAATCTACCTCTAATCATAGGTGATTTACGTAAAGGTACAGCAATTTCCAATCCTAGGAATCTCCCTATCGATCTTATTTATTAACCATATCGTAACAGTAAAAATAACTTATACGGATTCGCCAAATATTGTAGAATCCATAACTCGAACCATCTGTTGCGTATATAATTCATCATACCCCGCAATTTCCAATCAGTCTATCAGACAACGCATGTCATCAAAATATAAACATTGAGCAAGTCAGCAAGAATGATGGACTTATTTACGGGAAAATCGCCCTAGTGAATCTATCTCGTGCGATGGGCGATGGGATTATACATACATACCTAGCTCTCTCATACGATGTACTCCCATACATTACTGCGAAGTTATATCAATAAACGTCATGTATCTATGCACGATCAACGATTAGAACATGGAATATTTTCATGCAAATTTAACTAACAGATATTTGTGTTTTGTAATAGAGCTCAATAATACTTCACTTGGATCATTCATATTTGCTGTAAGACCTTATTTATCACTTCAATTAGCTCCAGTAGCTCTATAGATGAATACCGTCGCGCAATGGCTTTGGCAACCTTCAAATACATTTTTAGAAAGGCACATGGACTGGAACGTTTCCATGACATTTTGCAGCTTGTGTTCAGCTATTCATGACTTGCTTCGCGCTAGACATTTTATCAGCTATTGTAATGCATATGTGTGGCTCTTGAAAGTATCCCACGTTAGCAGCAATTACTGTTCCTAACTTTCCTCTTTTGATGTTTTGTGCTTTAAAATTTTGGATCTTCCAGATTTAAGTGTTGATCCTTTTCGTGGAAAAACATTAACCGATTTAGACTGTGTTCACGACACTGCTTTATTCGTTGCCAACACATAAACATTACAATCTTCATTAGACTGTCCGACAAAGGAGCTTCTCGCTGCAGTATATGCTTTGTACCGTCTAACTGTTAAGTGCTCACAAAAGACTAGCAAGTGTCTCTCTTTTCTTATAATAAGTGGGAATATAGTGTTATTCGCTGCTCGCTTTTCCTGTATGGGTGTTGTATTTGCACTGGTGATGAACGACCAGACTGACGTTTGTCGAACTACAAACTGATGTTTGGAATTCTCGATGTGAATTTTATTATCGAGCACAAGAAGGCGAGTCTGCGCATCAATTCTTATTATTTATGAGCAATAATGGATTTTTTGACGTGCTTTGGGCTGAGTAATAATGGATTTTGGGCTGAGGAATTCAAAAAAATTTGCATTCGATTGACATTGGAAGAATGCAATTATACATAACAAAGCTGCGTTTAAAACTATAGGTTAGAGCTCATAAATATGGAACGATACTGTTTAGAGATATATTAATTCTTACAGTAAAAATGATGAAACAGCGCAACGTCGATAGCAAAGATGACGTCAGCAATATCTTGAAATTTGCAGCTTTAATTTACATCGTTTGTACAACCGCGAAGCAACGGAGTATCATTTCACGCGCATCAATTGTTTTGAGCGATTTTACACGATAGTGTAGCCAACAAGCTTTATTTACGGGAGTGCGTTTGACAGCAACATCTACTGAAGGATCCCATTGGATTGACGTTCAGTATTCACGGACATGACATCCCCCTCGTTTCAATTTGCGTGCAACTGATACACTGTCGTATTGATTGATTGGCACACTCACTCATGTTTTTTGGTCTTAGAAATGCCAAATTACCACGAACCAAGCCACTGGACACAACGGTCGAAATATTTTCAGGATTCTTTTTATTCACACATTTTGTTCAGCTCCACAAATCCAATAGCGTTTAGGCTAAGGGTTAACTTTGGTTTGAAAGTTGGAATAAATTATAAGGATATTATTGTGCTTGAATTTGGTTCAATATTTTATTTTTCGTTCATTTATTTAGTTCTAAATCGTTTTTATATCGTTTTATTTTATCAAAATTATTTTTCTGTATTAATTCCTCCGTATACGTTCGGTTTATCAATTTTCGATTGAGCTAGCACCAACGCACAAAGTGTTGCAAATGGAAGTACTTGGTAATGCAGCCCCAATTCCTGAAGGGTTGAGACAGTACTACGTGCGTACAGGAAGGAATTCAGACCAATCGAAGCATTGAAACTTGAGTCTAAAGTTGGATTTTAATTTTCAATAGGTTACATTCTTTCTTTCCAATTGTATTTTATTGCAAAAACAATAACAGCGAACATTCAGTTTTGAGTAATTTGTGGAACATTCGAAGAACATCATCATGCTACAGTTCATCTATCTTTTTATATGCAATTGAGGTGCTCGGTTTCTGCTTATTTGATTGTATTTTAACCGTTTATTTAGTGTTCTTGTTTGTTTTCTCGGATGATTATTTTCCACGCTTCGGGTAATTCTACCCCTTCCATACGATTCAGTACTGTTTGTGATTTTTCTATTTCTATTGCTTCGGCCATCAGTCGTCCCCTAGCCGAACGAAATCCACTCCTGATTATCCTTAATCCTGTGAAGTCTACTCTATGTCCGGTGTCCAGTGCATGACCATAGCTGAATCTCTTACCAACGGCCTTTTGTTCGTCATGCGTCGATGCTCTGCCACTCTGATGCGTAATTCGCTGGCCATTTGTCCCATATATATGCTTGAGCAGTCTGCCCATTTAATCTCGTACACGCAGTTCGATGTCCTCTCCTTCGCAATCTTATCCTGCAGGGAATCCCGTTTCTAAATGCTATTTTATTCTTGTTGAGAATCCTCCTTATGGTTTCCGACGTGTTTAGTTTATAAGGAATGGATAACGTTGCTAGCCACGCCCTATCCTTCTTTGTTGGGGCCTGTTCAGCCATATGGAGTTGTTGCCTAACGAGGCTTTTCCGATAACCATTATTTCATAACATACAAGTAACTTGTCTGACTGCCACCTTTTTGTCCCCTTCCTCACTACATAATTTATTGGCTCTTTTAAAGGCGGATATTGCTATCCTTTTGAAGACTTGTCTAGGTTGCGCCGAATTGAACCCTAACATTCTCTCCGTATCCGTTGGTTTTCTATAGACCGTCGTTTTTTAAATGCCCATCCGTTGTTCACTGAAATAAACAATCTAGAAATGGAAGCTGACCATTTTCAGATTCCAGTTCCGTAGTGAATTTTATTTTCGGACTCATTCTATTAATATGTTCACAAAAGTTTGTGTATCTCCCTTTGCCATAATAAGAAAGGTGTCGTCTACGTATCGCCACCAAATTTTCGGAGGCCTGCTTAAGTTCCGAAAGGCAACTTTTTCAAAGTTCTCCATGTAAATGCCGGTTAAGACCGGGCATATTGGAGATCCCATTGGCAACCCCTCCTGTTGTTGGTACGGTACTCCTTGAAAAGTGAAAGCCCCGGATCCTACGCACAGCGAGATACCCTCTATTATTTCTGCAATCGTTAGTTTTGTTCTACTGCCATCGGCCTTTTGTTCGTCCTGCATCGATGCTCTACCACTCTGGTGCTTAATTCGCTGGCCAGTTATCCCATATATATGCTTGAGCAGTCTGCACGGGGGTTCCACTAATGCCTATTATAGATGGGATGAACTCACCTGAACACAACGTAGCTAAACATCTAGCCTGTCTCTTCCGACAACTCACAAACCGTGCTTCAGTTTACATAAGGAACGGGTATGATTTTGAGGACAGTATAAAACAACTAGAAATAAAAAGCGATGAAACGATGGTCAGCTGTGACATAACAGTGCTCTACACCAGTATTCCGACCAACGCGACCTCGCGGATAACGAAAAGATTACTAGAGGTAGATGGCAGACATGGCAGTAGAACAAAACTAACGATTGCAAAATGTGATTAAATTCTTATCCTTGTTATCGTGTATACACAACA
Source organism: Sinotaia quadrata (assembly GCA_028829895.1). Taxonomy (NCBI): domain Eukaryota; kingdom Metazoa; phylum Mollusca; class Gastropoda; order Architaenioglossa; family Viviparidae; genus Sinotaia; species Sinotaia quadrata. The sequence goes on from JALGAQ010000009.1 coordinate 5,207,104, forward strand.
TTAACGGTGATATTTGAACCGAGGGACTAAACCAGATATCTCGTTCACCTCTGGGAAGTATTTGTTTACTAAACCTGGAAAACTGATTCATCAATAGATATACGGGTAGAGAATATCCACGAATATCCAAGTGATGGCGATCAGTGACACAAGAGTGTGGAAAATTGATCGTTGGCGATATCCCTACAGTATAATCAAACGATGTTGGTTAGCCATGGTTTAGAACCGCAAATAGAATTAATATCCTTCAAATATTATTTTAATTATTGGCTCCAAGAACTTAACGGGAATCACTGGAACGTATGCGGATAGAGAGTATACTTGTGCATCCACATGATGGCGATCCGTTACACAAATATGTGGCAAATGATCGTTGGTGATATCCCTACAGTATACTTAAAGTGTGCCGTTTAGCGGTCGTGCACTGCCACAAAAAAGATAAAAATTAATCCAAATATTAAATTGAATAATAGCTCCAAAATCTTAGCTGGAAGCACTGGAATGTATGTGGGTAGAGAATATCCTTGTGTATCCACGTAATGGCGATCCGTTACACAAAAGTGTGGCGAAATGATCGTTGTTGATATCTCCACAGTATACCCCCACAGTTTGTATGTTAACCATGGGCGAGTGCCTAAATTTATATCAAATATCGTATCTTAATAAACATTCTGAAACGGGTGTTCGGTTACACAACAAATGTTAATTTATCGAGGCTGTGGTACATTCCGTTTCCAGTCAATTTGGTCAAAAGTTAGCACCTTGAACAAACTAACTTTAAAAAGGATGACATTAGCTTATAGTTTCCGGTTCAAAAAATTACGTAGGCCTTGTAGATAGATTCACACGTCGTAGTCATCAAACGTTACAATGGGTGAGAAATGTGGGTGAGGGGCTCGGATTCCTGCGCCGAACAGGATTAGATTAAAACTAGGTGATCGCGAAAAGTCCACAATACTGGCGACGCAGCTAACAAACATGGAGTGGGGGGAACGTAGATGTGGGCATCGTAGCAACTCATGGGACAGGGGTAACACATAACACTAGCTGCTAAGCCGGATGTGACCCGGAGTAAAATGCACGTCAAGATTAGATATAGCGCTTTCGTCTAATCGTAGGTCAGCGTTCGTCAATCAAAGAATTACGAGGGATAATACATGCTGAATGGAGTAAGAGGGGGCGGGCGCAGAATTTGGATCATCGCCAGACATCTCAACAGTCGTCAACTCAGAACGGATGGACAACAAAGGTGGTGGATTAGAGTTAAGAAACCCAAAACAGACGCTCAGACGGGATTAAATGAAAAAACGAAAAAATGAAGACTGGGATCCGGTTTGCTATAAAATAACAATTGTACAATATTCTGTTCCTTTTTACCTTGACAAAGGTCTTGCAGTAGCAGACCGAAACGTTGGTAAAATAATACAATACGCCGATTGTCACCAAGCCTCCTTGTTTTACAATGACATCTTAATCGGTTACAAGCATTTTTAAACTTATTGACTAGCAATTGTCTCTCTTTTCTTATAATAAGTGGGAATATAGTGTGATTCGCTGCTCGCTTTTCCTGTTTGAGTGTTGTATTTGCACTGGTGATGAACGACCAGACTGGCGTTTGTCGAACTACAAACTGAAGCTTGGAATTCCCGATGTGAATTTTATTATCGAGCACAAGAAGGCGAGTATGCGCATCAATTCTTATTATTTATGAGCAATAATGGATTTTTTGACGTGCTTTGGGCTGAGTAATAATGGATTTTGGGCTGAGGAATTCAAAAAAAATTTGCATTCGATTGACATAGGAGGAATGCAATTATAAATAACAAAGCTGCGTTTAAAACTATAGGTTAGAGCTCATAAATATGGAACGATACGGTTTAGAGATATATTAATTCTTACAGTAAAAATGATGAAACAGCGCAACGTCGATGGCAAAGATGGCGTCAGTAATATCTTGAAATTCGCAGCTTTAATTTACATCGTTTGTACAACCGCGAAGCAACGGAGTATCATTTCACGCGCATCAATTGTTTTGAGCGATTTTACACGATAGTGTAGCCAACAAGCTTTATTTACGGGAGTGCGTTTGACAGCAACATCTACTGAAGGATCGTGAATATGTGCGCTATAAGAAAGTAAACCACGATATTGAACAACACTTTCGGACCAAGATGTCTTCTAAAGCTGTTGCATATCTATAGTGAATGTTTCAACCTCTGCCGTAAATACTATGCCGATGAAAGTGTGTATGTGCAATCGAACTCTAATGTGAATAGAGATGTACGACCTACAAATGAACTTTTGCAATTGCGATTTAGATGACCGATAGGCTTATTGCTATGATGTGCATTAGGATGTTCACTAATGTGCGAAAACGAGGTTTACCTATTCAGATATTGTTTTTCCACCGTAATATTAGTTCGTGATTCAACTCGTCTATATCCAAGTCCGCGGATCATTAACGTAAAGGGAAAGCAGATGATAAGTTAAGAATATTGCATCATAGAATTGGATTGCGGGCAAATATTCCTCAAATCAATGAACAGAAATTGAACAGAAATTGAAAGAGATCAATCATTTGTTAGTCCATTGCTTCAAAGTACCAATTCCATTATTGGCTATGATCCTATAAACGAGCAGGTCTTTTATCGAGTTCCTTTCACATTACATTGTCGAATCGATGGCCGGATTTGGAGGCTACAGCGCATGCGATTTGGTTGAAGACGAATCAATGTACAGCACACATTATTGGGGCTCAGATATATAGCAATTTGCCCAAGGGCAGTGTTCGATGGTAAAAGATGAGATCACGAAGCTGAGTAGAAATCCGGACAACATCACGATCTTCTAGTTTGCTGATTTTGTATCCTGATGTTTTATGCTCGAAATTTATCAGCTGACAAACGCATTATGCAATCTGGTTAGTCGGACTTGTTCTTTCCAGTAAATAAGTAAGTTTGAAATGCTCGGTGATTATTTACACCTGTTTAAATCATGTATCATCTGCAGTTGTTATCTTTTCATGTCGCTTGATTTGGGTTTAATTACGCAATAAATTATTTAGAACTAATCACTCCTGTAAACGGGATGGTAAATATTGGATCTGCAACTCTTAACCGCTTAATCTGATATGGGTGAAATGTATATTATCTTCTCCCCTCGTTACGTCCCCTTGTGCCGAATCGTGATTTGGTTCCCTATTATCATAAAAAATAATTTTGCTGCACTTGGAGCAGCTATGTTGGCCGAATATGTCAGCACATGTACACACCACAGAGTCACGCAACCTGGCAGATTTGATTCACAATCTATTTTAAGGATTCAAGATTAAGATAATAATCAAAGTGCAAACATCATGATGGTTCCATCAGGAACAATCGATTACATTGTGGGGTCGTGAAGAATTCAATGACTCCTCAAAAAATGTTAGCGCACAATTTAAAAGCGCCAGTCAGAATTCTATAGACGATCACCTAAATGCTCCACCCAAGAGAAATACAATCTACCCTGCAACACGCCTCAATTCCGAAGATTCATTTCAACCTCTACAACAATCCGGTGGAACAGAAAGACAAATAGCATGTATGAATGTATCAGGCGATATAGTAACGTTCTATTTCATTATTTATGATTGACATCCCATGGATTGAACTGAATACTCCGAGTGAATAGAGCAGTAGAAACCTTGTGAAAATGTAATAAGAAAAGCATCCTGAAAATATTTTGACTGGTGTGGCTCAGTGGCATAGTTCATAGTAATTTTGAATTTGTACGAGTGAAGAACTTGAATGCGTGTGATAATCTGCTAAACGTCGGTGTGGCAATTACACTGTAAGGTGCAGCCCAGTGGGGTGGATAGGACAAAGTGTTATAGTGCTTAAAAGTGGAGAAATAGTGTAGCCGAATTATCGCCGATGAGTTTGTGTTGCATATAGCTTGTTAACACTGAGCACAGGTGACGTCGCAACAGGGATGACAAAATAGCGTCCGAGCGAAGTGTATTGTTAATAATAAGTATATCCCACAGTATAGGAAGGGGAAGAGTTATAACATGGTCAACAAACAATAATAATATGGATACTGTGATTTCACTGTTATGTCGGCCCTCTCTATGACCATAGAGTCTTGTTGAGTAGCTGCCATCTGACAAAGGAGAAAGAAGAATAGGATCAATAACACAGTTGGATGGTTGCCGTCACACTATCCTTCACTAAGTTTCACGTCGTTCTTAGTTTACACCAACGACAATATTTAAATCTACAGCTGTGTCGACACCTACCCTCAGCATTTTTTACAATAGGCGGATTGTATGATGTTCGATGCGACAGGTGTACAAAGACCATTAGATATTGTTTCATGCAACTGATGGATCCAGGTAACTGCAAGTGTGTGCATTCACATGTTTCAGTGAATTTTTAATTTCTTCAGATAATGAATACATGCAGTTTTTAAGTCGACTTATCTCGGCCTTCAGACATGCTTGCATGCATTGCAGTCAATCAATACATTCACCCACCAGGCTAGTTGTTTCTCCTTTATTTTCTCCCCTTTCAATTTATAAGTATCCATTTTGACAAACCTGGTCTCTAAGCATGCAATCTATAACACCAGGCCTCATTCTGAAGGTTGGCATAAATATATATACTACAGCCAATTAAAATGAACGAATTAAGTGTCGCTAATCTAGGTCCGATTTTCGTCTACTCCAAATGCAAAAACTACCCAAGTTATCTATAATAGAAACGCTACATTAGACATGCAAAGCAAAGTTCTCTCAATGTTCAGTTGGTTTGCTGTTTATAGTCCATTGCTGAGATGAGATTGTTGCTGTAGCATTTGTGGAAGCGAACAAGCTTAGTCAGTCTGACAAAAAATATTTACTTTGCACCGAAGAATCCGAAGAACTGTATGTCTTCCGCTACTCTGCCTGACAAACCGCAATCGATCGAACTAAAATTTCCGTAAAATCGCATACCATTTCAATAACAATAAACTCTACTCTAAACAAACAACATCAACCGTGTGATTCGAAATTCACTCCGCAAATATTGATGATGGAATGCCTGTACATCACAATTCTTTGATTTTCTCTGGCCTGGTAACTGAAATATGCTTTTCCGATTCTATTAAAATCTTTGAATCAATAAAATGTAACAGGTGCTAGATATTTGATATTTTCTTTTTAACGATTATCCTACACAACACTGTTTTTTACAAAAGTGAGCGGGATTGCTTCAAAAATACCAAAACCAAATACCAAAAGATGGAACCACTTTTGATTTGTTTATTCAAAGGATAATGTAGCCTTAATCGCGATCAGTTAATCAGTTTATTTATATCGTTTCGCACACCAGTGCTCGTACAGGGCTTCAAGGTTTATTTGCATATAATGGTACCGGGGCGACTTTCATGTCAGCCACATTCGAAACATCAACTGAGTTGCACGTAATACCGATACAAATAAAGACGATGATGGATAAAATTTAGCAAGTATAAAGACCAACAGTTGTCATGGGAAAATAAAATAATAATAATAATAATAATAATAATAATAATAATAATAATAATAATAATAATAATAATAATAATAATAATAATAATAATAATAATAATAATAATAATAATAATAATAATAATAATAATAATAATAATAATAATAATAATAAAATAATAATAATAATAATTTTAATTCAAGGACAGAGCAAAAATTAATTGAAAACATTTTATTTTCTGTTTTTTCGGAATACAAATAAATGGCTGAATATCGACGACATTTGGGGTAAATAAACTATCAGTGTTATCTTATCACATCTAATGCACATCGTTCACAGCATTTATGTAATAACTCAAACATCTTGAGTATAATCCCTTGTCTATTTACCCATCTTTCTATCTTCAGTGCTTATAGAAATTCGCAAGCACACCGTATATAATGAATATTTGCGAAATGGCCCAGGGTTTTGTGATTATACTTTAACAAAAGTATTTTACGCTCTTTGGATATCAGTATTGCATTTTGTATAAGTTGTATCAATTGTAGTCTGAATTCTATTGACTCTGGATTATGTCGACTACTCAAGCATATGGCGTGACCACTTTTGTAATCCTAATTCGTGATTCAAAATTCCACACTCCGACCTTTTCTGCGTAAAGGGTGCTAAAATATTAGCAAATGCCAAATACTAGCAAGTGGGCCTTGAAGTTCAATATATTTTCAAACGAGTTCTTTATTTCCAAACCATCACAGTATGCAATAATATATCACACTGCAGTTAACAATTAGGCAGGTGGAATTCGTCTTTAAGATCAAGCCAGGAAACCGTCGACGATAGTGATCGAAAAATAACGCCAGACGGCCTGTTATGCACTCTTAAAAATTATACTCATGGATGAATAGTACGCTGATCGTAAGAAGGGAAATCGACTGTTCTTACGTCGCCTATCATATCCAGCAAAGTCGGTGGTCTTTCAACCCTGGAGATGGACTCATAGAATCGAGTCTCAAAGTTGGCCAGTTCACGTTTGTGGCATGATCCTGAGCTGCAATATTCAAATTATTTCCTGGAT
>JALGAQ010000009.1:5213770-5251110 GCA_028829895.1 Sinotaia quadrata
AAGAGTCTGTGCAGTCCCGTTCGACTAATCAAGTCAAATGCCTTTGTAAGATCAACAAAGGAAAAATTAAAGCGGTCGGTGTTGTTTACGGCATTTTTCTTGCAGCTGCCTCGGGGAAAATATCATATCGATAATTGATCTTCCGGTTCGGAATCCGCATTGAGTTTCCGGATAGACGCGCTCCCCCAGAATCTGCAGTATGCTGAGCGAATACTTTGCCGACGACATTGAGGAGAGATAATCCGCGGTAGATTGCACAATCGCTGCGATGTCCTTTGTTCTTGTACAATGTGATTGTCTTTGAGTCCCGCATCTCTTGAGGGACAATTACTTATTTACAACACTGGATCAAGAGTTGGTGTAGTTTCGAATCTCAGCTGTGATGCCGTCTCTACCAGCGGCTTTCGCATTTTGTATTATATCATATGATATTCAAACGTATATTATTCCAATGTGCAATGCACTCATCAATTAGTTGGTCATCTCTCCCTGAAGCAGATTGTAGTTGAGCAAACTAAATTCTATTATCAGTTCGTCGAGAAAGCGATCAATATTTAGTAATATTTCAAAATATCTCGGTTGTCGTATAGTTATTGTTTAGGTCGTGCATTGGAAATCCGTTGCATTGCTTAGTAATGCCTCTTCAAATGTTTCTCGGAGTAGCTTATGAATTTCTGTCGTTATAATCATTTCTCAAATATCTGAACTCAGCATACAGGTATACTCGATAGCATTATCACATTCAGTGGCTCGTTGTAATGGTACCATTAATATCTACCTATGCAAGTAATACATGATATCTTCTTTCTTAGCATATATTCATTGCATGGAGGTTAATTGGCGATTAATATTACACAAAAGTATTTTGAGCTTGCTGCGAAACGGGCTGATCGTGAAACTTATATTTTCGGGTCTCGAAACCTAATCGCCCCAATGAGTATAGGTTATCTTTTCCCATGCTGGTGATGGTGGTTAAAAACCTCGTACAAAAACGACGAGCGTGTTGACGTGGCCTTCGTTTAGGCCACACGTCAAATTCCACCAACTCCGTTACAATTAATTTCAATGCGGATAATGAAGACGCACGAGGTGCATTCAACTGGTCTTGACACATTTCTGTGATATCTACAATCGTAGCTGAAGTGTATATATCCACCGAGCCACGTGAATAATTGTTTTCTGAAATCGCGCATAAGATGTTGTTGGTGGAGAGATTGTTCACATAATATCAGCGAACGTCTGAAAAAAGAGTGCGGTATACATTCTATCCGGTTCAACTATCACATTATTTCTCAGATGACGAACAGAGTATCGCCAGTCATCATAAGGAGGATTGAACATGGATAGCAAAGATGAGGCCAAAACAATTCTCGAACGGTGTCAACTGAAGAGAAAATGATGATACCATTATTTGAGTGACCTCAATTCTGGATGGTCAAGTCTACTGATATGGAATCTTGAATTCGTAGGATGATACCGGCCACCGGACCAACTGTTTGAATGTGATTAATCGCGTCTGACACAAGAGTGAAGAGGATCAGTATAATTTGAGAACAACTATTTATATGAAGAGATTTCCATTATGATATGTTGGAGCATATTCATTTGGAGTATATAAATGAAGAATGTTATGAGGGCAAACGAACAGGAGAAATGAAAGAAAAATCGCACCATGGCTGTATTTCAACCTCTCTGTAGAAAGCAGAATTATGTAAGCTTAGAAAATCTTGTAATGTCAGTCAAACATATCTAAATATGTGTAGCGGGATCCAATGTATAGACTCAAGGTTCAAGATTCAAGAGATAGACTGTAGGAGGTGCGAGCACCTGCGTACGTTCATTCTTCGTGCGTTTTGACAGGGAACTTGACAACCGTCAGTTTACTACTAGATGTGAACGAACCCGCGACGTCTCATCAGCTCGTGGTCTTAGGTGTTTGTCTAGGGCATATCGTTGAGCAATGTTATACTGAACATCATGGGAATTAGATATCCGTATACGGATGCATTGTCATATGTCGTTCACAATATTTTTTTCTACTTCGTAATCGTCACAGATTGACTTCTTCTTAGTAGAGTAGAAGCCTTGGATATCGATATTTCACGCTTCATGGCGTCCAGCTGCAAGATACATCTGTTAACTCCTGGAATCGAACCCACGTCGTGTTTGCAACTCAGGCTTAGTTATACACTTTCAGTTAACAGTTTGCTTAGTTTATGTTGGATTCATCTGTTAATTTTTAATCTACCTCTAATCATAGGTGCAGCAATTTCCAATCCTAGGAATCTCCCTATCGATCTTATTTATTAACCATATCGTAACTGTAAAAATAACTTATACGGATTCTCCAAATATTGTACAATCCATAACTCGGACCATCTGTTGCGTATACAATTCATCAGACCCCGCACTTTCCAATCAGTCTATCAGACAACGCATGTAATCAAAATATAAACATTCAGCAAGTCAGCAAGAATGATAGCCTTATTTACGGGAAAATCGCCTAGTGAATCTATCTCGTGCGATGGGCGATGGGATTATACATACATACCTAGCTCTCTCATGCGATGAACTCCCCATACATTACTGCGAAGTTTTATCAATAAACATCAAGTATCTATGCACGATCAACGATTAGAACATGGAATATTTTCATGCAAATTTAACTAACAGATATTTGTGTTTTGTAATAGAGCTTAATAATACTTCACTTGGATCATTCATATTTGCTGTAAGACCTTATTTATCTCTTCAGTTAGTTCCAGTAGCTCTAATGGATGAATTACCGTCGCGCAATGGCTTGGGCAACCTTCAAATAAATTTAGAGAACGGCACATGGGCTGGAACGTTTCCATGACATTTTGCAGCTTGTGCTCAGCTATACATGACTTGTTCGCGCTAGACATTTTATCAGCTATAGTAATGTATATGTATGGCTCTGGAAAGTATCACACGTTAGCAGCAATTACTGTTCCTAACTATCCTCTTTTGATGTTCTGTGCTTTAAAATTTTGGATCTTCCAGATTTAAGTGTTGATCCTTTTCGTGGAAAAACATTAACCGGTTTAGACTGTGTTCACGACACTGCTTTATTCGGTGCCAACACATAAACATTACAATCTTCATTAGACTGTCCGACAAAGAGCTTCTGGCTGCAGTATATGCTTTGTACCGTCTAACTGTTAAGTGCTCACAAAAGACTAGCAAGGGTCTCTCTTTTCTTATAATAAGTGGGAATATAGAGTGATTCGCTGCTCGCTTTTCCTGTTTGGGTGTTGTATTTGCACTGGTGATGAACGACCAGTCTGGCGTTTGTCGAACTACAAACTGAAGCTTGGAATTCCCGATGTGGATTTTATTATCGAGCACAAGAAGGCGAGTCTACGCATCAATTCTTATTATTTATGAGCAATAATGGATTTTTTGACATGTTCTGGGCTGCGTAATAATGGATTTTGGGCTGAGTAATTCAAAAAAATTTGCATTCGATTGAGATAGGAAGAATGCAATTATACATAACAAAGCTGCGTTTAAAACTATAGGTTAGAGCTCATAAATACGGAACGATACTGTTTAGAGATATATTAATTCTTACAGTAAAAATGATGATGACGTCAGTAATATCTTGTAATTTGCAGCTTTAATTTACATCGTTTGTACAACCGCAAAGCAACGGAGTATCATTTCACGCGCATCAATTGTTTTGAGCGATTTTACACGATAGTGTATTCAACAAGCTTTTTTTACGGGAGTGCGTTTTGACAGCAACATCTACTGAAGGATCATGAATATTTGCGCTATAAGAATGTAAACCACGATATTGAACAACACTTTCGGACCAAGATTTCTTCTAAAGCTGTTGCATATCTATAGTGAATGTTTCAACCTCTTCCGTAAATACTATGCCGATGAAAGTGTGTATGTGCAATCGAACTCTAATGTGAATAGAGATGTACGACCTACAAATGAACTTTTGCAATTGCGATTGAGATGACCGATAGGCTTATTGCTATGATGTGCATTAGGATGTTCACTAATGTGCGAAAACGAGGTTTACCTATTCAGATATTGTCTTTCCATCGTAATATAGTTCGTGATTCAACTCGTCCATATCCAAGCCCGCGGATCAATAACGTAAAGGGGAAAGCAGATGATAAGTTAAGAATATTGCATCATAGAATTGGATTGCGGGCAAATATTCCTTAAATCAATGAACAGAAATTGAAACAGATCAATCATTTGTTAATCCATTGCTTCGAAGTACCAATTCCATTATTGGCTTTGATCCTATAAACGAGCAGGTCTTTTATCGAGTTCCGTTCACATTACAGTGTCGAATCGATGGCCGGATGTGGAGGCTACAGCGCATTGCGATTTGGTTGAAGAAGAATCAATGTACAGCACACACTTATTGGGGCTCAGATATATAGCAATTTGCCCAAGGGCAGTGTTCGATGGTAAAAGATGAGATCACGAAGCTGAGTAGAAATCCGGACAACATCACGATCTTCTAGGTTGCTGATTTTGTATCCTGATGATTTATGCTCGAAATTTATCAGCTGACAAACGCATATGCAATCTGGTTAGTCGGACTTGTTCTTTCCAGTAAATAAGTAAGTTTGAAATGCTCGGTGATTATTTACACCTGTTTAAATCATATATCATCTGCAGTTGTTATCTTTTCATGTCGCTTGATTTGGGTTTAATTACGCAATAAATTATTTAGAACTAACCAATCCTGTAAACGGGATGGTAAATATTGGATCTGCAACTCTTAACCGCTTAATCTGATATGGGTGAAATGTATATTATCTTCTCCCCTCGTTACGTCCTTTGTGCCGAATCGTGATTTGGTTCCCTATTATCATAAAAATAATTTTGCTGCACTTGGAGCAGCTATGTTGGCCGAATATGTCAGCACATGTACACACTACAGAGTCACGCAACCTGGCAGATTTGATTCACAATCTATTTTAGGGATTCAAGATTAAGATAATAATCAAAGTGCAAACATCATGATGGTTCCATCAGGAACAATCGATTACATTGGGGGGTCGTGAAGAATTCAATGACTCCTCAAAAAATGTTAGCCCACAATTTAAAAGCATCAGTCAGAATTCTACAAACGATCACCTAAATGTTCCAACCAAGAGAAATACAATCTACCCTGCAACACACCTCAATTCCCAAGATTCATTTCAACCTCTTCAACAATCCGGTGGAACAGAAAGACAAATAACATGTATGAATGTATCAGGCGATATAAAAACGTTCTATTTCATTATTTATGACCGACATCCCATGGATTGAACTGAATACTCCGTGTGAATAGAGCAGTAGAAATCTTGTGAAAATGTAATAAGAAAAGAACCCTGAAATATTTTGACCGTTGTGGCTCAGTGGCATAGTTCATAGTAATTTTGAATTGGTACGAGCGAAGAACTTGAATGCGTGTGATAATCTGCTAAACGTCGGTGTGGCAATTACACTGTAAGGTGCAGCCGATAGGTAGGACAAAGTGTTTTAGTGCAGAAAAGTGGAGAAATAGAGTGGCAGCATTATCGCCGCTAAGTTTATGGTGGATATAGCTCGTTAACACTGAGCACAGAGTACCACGCAACAGGGGGAACAAAATAGCGTCCGAGCGAAGTGTATTGTTAATAATAAGTATATCCCACAATATTGGAAGGGGAAGAGTTATAACATGGTCAAGAAACAATAATAATATGGATACTGTGATTTCACTGTTATGTCGGCCCTCTCTATGAACATAAATTCGTGTTCAGTAGCTGCCATCTGACAGAGGAGAAAAAAGAATAGGATCAATAACGCAGTTGGATGGTTGCCGTCACACTATCCTTCATTAAGTTTCACGTCGTTCTTAGTTTTACACCAACGACAATATTTAAATGTACAGCTGTGTCGACACATACCCGCAGTAATCTTTACAATAGGCGGATTATATGATGTTCGATGCGACAGGTGTACAAAGTCCATAGATATTGTTTAATGTGACTGATGGATCCAGGTAACTGCAGGTGTGTGCATTCACATGTTTCAGTGAATTTTTAATTTCTTCAGATAATGGATACATGCAGTTTTTAAGTCGACTAATCTCGGCCTTCAGACATGCCGCATGTATTGCAGTCAATCAATACATTCAACCACCAGGCTAGTTGTTTTTCCTTTATTTTCTCCCCCTTTCAATTTATAAGTATCCATTTTAAGATATCCGGTCTCTAAGCATGCAATCTATAACACCAGGCCTCATTCTGAAGGTTGGCATAAATATATATACTACAGCCAATTAAAATGAACGACTTAAGTGTCGCTAATCTAGGTCCGATTTTCGTCTACTCCAAATGCAAAAACTACCCAAGTTATCTATAATAGAAACGCTACATTAGACATGCAAAGCAAAGTGCTCTCAATGTTCAGTTGGTTTGCTGTGTATAGTTCATTGCTGGGATGAGATTGTTGCTGTAGCATTTGTGGAAGCGAACAAGCTTAGTCAGTCTGACAAAAAATATTTACTTTGCACCAAAGAATCCGAAGAACTGTATGTCTTCCGCTACTCTGCCTGACAAACCGCAATCGATCGAACTAAAATTTTCCGTAAAATCGCATACTATTTCAATAACAATAAACTCTACCCTAAAGAAACGACATCCACCGTGTGATTCGAAATTCACTTCCGCAAATATTGATGATGGAATGCCTGTACATCTCAATTCTTTGATTTTCTCTGGCCTGGTAACTGAAATATGCTTTTTCGATTCTATGCAATCTTTGAATCAATAAAATGTAACAGGTGCTAGATATTTGATAATTTTTTTAACGATTATCCTACACACCACTGTTTTTTTCAACAGTGAGCGGGATTGCTTCAAAAATACCAAAACCTCAAATTGTAGTTTTGTATTTCAGCGCTTAGGAAAGCATTTTCGTCAGTGCTGCTTCAAAAGCAGAAAAACACTTGGCTTCATTATGTTAAAGCAATCGGGACGGATGAACAGTAGCATTAAAGCAACACTGGAAATGCGTAGCCATTTCCTCATCCATTCCAACAACGCTGCACTTATATCGATCACCCAAATACTTCAAACGACTTTCATTTCTTCTCTTGCTCAAAATTTATCATTTTAAATGAGTGCAATCAAGATGGAACCACTTTTGATTCGTTTCTTCAAAGGATAATGTAGCCTTAATCGCGATCAGTTAATCAGTTTGTTTATATCGTTTCGCACACCAGTGCTCATTACAGGTCTTCAAGGTTTATTTGCATATAATGGTACCGGGGAGACTTTCATGTCAGCGACATTCGAAACATCAACTGAGTTGCATGTAATACCGATACAAATGATGACGATGATGGAAAAAATTTAGCAAGTATAAAGACCAACAGTTGCCATGGGAAAATAACGCGCGTATTTTAATTCAAGGACAGAGCAAAAATTATTTGAAAACAATTTATTTTCTGTTATTTCGGAATACAAATAATTGGCTGAATATCGACGACCATTTGGGGTAGATAAACTATCAGTGTTATCTTATCACATCTAATGCACATCGTTCACAGCATTTATGTAAGAACTCAAACATCTTGAGTATAATCCCTTGTCAATTTACACATCTTTCTATCTTCAGTGCTTATAGAAATTCGCAAGCACACCGTATTTTATGAATATTTGCGAAATGGACCAGGGATTTGTGATTGTACTTTGACAAAAGTATTTTACGCTCTTTGGATGTCAGTATTGCATTTTGTATAAGTTGTATCAATTGTAGTCTGAATTCTATTGACTCTGGATTATGTCGACTACTCAAGCATATGGCGTGACCCCTTTTGTAATCCTAATTCGATGATTCAAATTTCCACACTCCGACCTTACCTTGCGTAAAGGGTGCTAAAATATTAGCAAATGCCAAATATTATCAAGTGGGTCTTGAAGTTCAACATATTTTCAAACGAGTTCTTTATTTCCCAACCATCACAGTATGCAATAATATATCACACTGCAGTTAACAATTAGGCAGGTGGAATTCGTCTTTAAGATCAAGCCAGGAAACCGTCGACGATAGTGATCGAAAAATAACGCCAGGACGGCCTGTTATGCACTCTTAAAAATTATACTCATGGATGAATAGTACGCTGATCGTAAGAAGGGAAATCGACTGTTCTTACGTCGCCTATCATATCCAGAAAAGTCTTTGGGCTTTCAACCCTGGAGATGGAATCGTAGAATCGAGTCTCAAAGTTGGCCGGTTCACGTTTGTGGCATGATCCTGAGCTGCAATATTCAAATTATTTCCTCGATGATTTTGAATGTTGTTCCTCAAAGTCATCGACTGAGGGTTCAATCGATCATCAGATTGACGTGTGGATGCCCCCAAGATATTCGGATAGCATGGCATCACCAAGTGCTCAAGCGGAACTAAGTGATAAGGCATTTCCAATCCCTGACTCGATGCTGGAGGTTGGAGGGAAGGAAAGGCTTGTGTGCGTGTTAGAATTGATGAAATGCGAGTCTGACACAAATCTTTCCATCCCCTTCAACATTCTTCTTCGGATCAGTAACAGTGATTGCTTTATCAGGTACTTCCATTTTCAACACTCAGTATAGCCATCCTATCAGAGTATCTATGGCCGTCCACACATCAAGCATCGAACAATCAGTCGATGTAATGGAGCAGCAATATTCAATAACATCAAGGCAATAATTTGAATCCTGAAACTCAGGATAATAAGTCAAACGCGAACTCATCAAATTTGAACCTCGGTTACACCAGTCCATCTCCAGAAGACAGTAGAATAGAAATACGACTTACGCTTTCGGATGTGACGGTAGGCGTAAAGACGGTCGATTTTGCTTCGTATGATCAGCAAACTAGTCAGCTAGGAGTAAAATATTTCTGACTGTATAACGTATCGTCTAGCGTAATTTTTCGAACACTATTTTCAATTTTTTCTGGGTTAATTATTTAATACGAATTCCATTGGTTTAATTGTTAACTGCAACGTGATATATTAACGCACACTGTGATAATTCTGGAATAAATAATTTGTTGGAATATATTTGGATCTGTGTGAAATTTTTGAATTGTTGCATAACAGATGGCACTCCATATAACTGTATACTCGACATAATTCCAGCGTTAATAGGATGAAAAAACAACGTTGCCACAGTAGTTCAAATGCAGTACTTCTTCGTATAATCCCTTGACCTGGACGATCGTGGGGGGGAGATGGAATTTGAGGAGATTAAAGAACTACTCCATGCTTCGCCGTCTTCAGCAGTCCACAACAAATCAAACATACTCATGTGCGTTCGGTCCTTTATGTTATCCACCTAGATTTTCTTTTGTCTTTTTCATCTTCGACCCCCGTCCACTGTTCCCGAAAGAATATTTTTTAACAAGAATCGTGGTGAGTTGCAGGACCGAACCATGGTAGTTCTGCCGCATAATGTTGACAAGAATTGGTTTGTGATGGTCCACATATCGCTGGATTTGGAAAAGAACATAATGTTTCGACTTGTGATCCCTCGAGGTAATGCCGAGGAGTTTGTTCATGCTTCGATTTTCGAATCGTATATCTTCTCCGCTCCTGAGAACAAAGTCCAACCCCCACAGTCACAAAGAATAATCGAGGTAACCAGTTATTTTAAAAGTTTGTACTTCATTTTGAAATGGACCTTGGATTTCCATAGCTTTTGCGGCCTAGCCGTCAATGAATTTGCTGAGGCTATTCGAATAGAGATTTCATCGGTGCTCGTGCCGTCTCTGGTGAGTGTTGCTCTCAGGTATTTACAATGGTCTGCCTGATGTAGTGTTTTACCATTTACTGTGATATTGACATTCATGATATTCCTGCTGCTCACCATTTCGTTCGACTCGCTTACACTTAATTTCCATTCCATATGGGGTAGCTCTGTCACTCAAGCAATCAGTAACTTGAATGTGGCCTTTGCTGGCCCCCAACAGGTCGGTGTCATCTGCGAACCGAAGGTAGCAAACAGGCCTTCCGCCGATTGAAGCAGAACTAAAGTGTCCTTTTAGAGGTTATTGCATTATTTTCTCTAGAAATAAGTTGAGCAGTGTGTTTGATTAACGAAAGCTTTGTCTAACACCAACAGTTTTGCGGACGAAATCACCCAATGTAGGAAGATAGCACTACTTATCCACATCATAAAGCGATTGCATTGTATTCAGAGTAGTAGAGTCGATATGCGATCCCATGAGTACATGCCACAGCACATTTTTTACAAACGCGTTCAATGCCTTCTTACAGTCTATGAAATTGTTATAGAGCTCTCTTTCATATTGAAGAAACTTTTCAATTTTCAATCTACAATTATATATCTGCTCAGCGGTATTTCGTCGGGTTGGTCTCGAGACAAATCGTCTCTGCGCATTCAAGCTGCATACAAATGAAGATACTTACCATAGACATTAGGCAGAAGCACGAAGAAAGAAAAACGATTAGATTAACTTGAGATTTGATGCATAGATATTTGCAGAACTTCTATTCTCATGACGTTAAGTACAGGATGAGAGTTCCTCACTTAGATTAGCAGAGAAATACCATTATACAAACCATGTCTTACGAGGACTTTAGGAGATTGAGGTTTTTGACGTGTTTGAAATGGAATGAAAATCTGAATAATAGATGACCTACGGAAATTCATATTCCGCGTAGAGAATAATAATAATAATAATAACAATGATAATAATAATAAACAGAATTCCAATAATTTTGTACGCGGATATTGCGTATAATAATGTGATATGCACCATCTTGTTGTGCACTATCACTGACATTTATTACAAGAGTTGATTTCTTTGAGCGAGGATTTTTTTCAGTTAAATACTAGACTGCGTCTTCATCACAAATATCGCAATTCAATTCACGTGAGTTGGTTTTTTGACGAGTGGCAGAATTGAACGTGAATTGTATAATCTGTGCCCACCCAACGATTGTTTAAAACACTCAGTCTGTTTACACACAAAGAATGATTCATATCACCCTCTGAGGTATTACTTCAGTGATTTTATCGAGCTACCGGATTGAACGTATTACGTTTAAAAAGGTAGATCCTGGGAACATACGTTAAACTGAAGTTGCGAACAACTGATAAACCGAGTACGGTTTTAAATACATCAGAGCAATCCGGTTCAACATAATATAATGTCTCAGTTGTCAAACGCAGTTTATATACGACTGTCCACATAAAAGGGAATGAACCTGGATAACATAGATGAAGCAGAGGGAATCTCTAACAGCGTGAACGAAAGCGAAACTGATGATGACATTGTTTGCGGGGCTTCAGTTTCGGTTGGTCATGACTACTGATATGAAATCATAATTGCTTAGGATAATACGAGCCACTGAAAACCGAATTGATCGCGTCTGATAGATAAATAAGAAATATCAGTGCAAGTGAATGTGAATAGTTTTCTGATATGATATTGTGGGCATTTTTTCCTTGGAGTATATGTAAATGAAGAATGTGAAGGCAGCAAACGACCAACAGAATTGTTAGAAAAAATCACATCGGAGCTGCATGACAACATTTCTAGATAAATACAGTATTACGTAAAATTAGTCAGGTGATCTAGGAACGTAATCCTTGGATATTTGAATATAGTTAGCGCAAAGCAGTGTATAATTTATGAATGGTATGTGGAATATCATGGGAAATAGATAAACGCATATGGATGCATTTTCCCAAGCAGAACATTCCTCGTCCAGTGTAATCAGCTGGTCAAATTTCAGATTATTTATATCGTGTACTTTTTGTAGTTTAGCACCTAATTATTCGATGCTTTTCTGCATGTCCTGAGTAGTTACGTTTATGCTTGTACATCTACCATGATTTTGCCTTCCGCTTGATTTTTTCCACATTTTCTATTCAGAGAATCTACAGCGTTTCTGCAATGCATAAAGAATTTTTCACACATGTTTGTTTATAGGCAATGAAAAAATGTTTGTTTTTCTACAAGGTCATATGCTTAGCAATCATTACGAAAACCTCTTCCGATTTATCGTTATGAACTTAGCCGATACCCATCGGACGCCATTATTCACACTTAATTACTTTTTGCTCGGTTGTCTCAGCATCCTACCAGTGTTGTTTCGAAATCTGTAGTCTAGACCAACCGAAATTCAGGTCACGAATTATCAGTTTTGCTTTAGTTCACACATAGGAGTTGGTCTCTCTTTTATCGTTGCTCTCCATGTATAATCTGGAAATCCATGTTTATCATAGTTCTGCATCTGAGAGTATTTTGTATCGGATTGACTTCGTGAAACCAATCACTACAGCTATCATAAGTTGCTCACACCTTCAATTAAACGAAGCCTCCCTGCAATTTACATCCTGAGCTATCAAACCGATGTCGAACAATAATCCATCTCCGTAAAAGCATAGACATCAGATCATTCGGGAGCGTTCGGGTAAAAAATCATTTGATAGAGGAACAGTTTCACAGCAAAATGGTGCGAAATTTTGTTTCAATGCTAATCTCATTGATCTGGTAAAACATGGTCGAAACTCTTCCGAAATTCGATATAATCGGAAAATTATCTCCATATGTCCTATTTTCACCAATTCGATGAACGATTACTTGAGCGTGAATAAACTTTTACTGTTTTCTTTCCAAATGCATAGTATAAGATGAAAACACCACTTTCCTAAAGAATTCCAAGCAGATAAATAAAATTGAGGGATCAAAGAAAGCTCAAATATAACCACAGTTTGTGTACCCGTGTGCAAATTAGAGAGTTTGTTTTTCATATACGGAAACGGCATTTGATAATTAATTAGATAACTTGATTGAGAAAGCGGTAACTCTGCAGGTATCCATTTTCTTTTACTGATAATGAATGCTGCCAAACTTCAAGATAACAACTTAGCTGGGTGTAATTTCGATACAGATAAATAAGTATAAAAGATCAACAGATGCCGTGTGAAAATAACTTTCAAAGTTAGTAGTATTGGATTTTGCATTTATGATGTGTTTGCTGTTCACCAATACTTTCGACTAGCTTGTTTTTATTTATTATTTTCGATTTTATTATTTTTGTTTTATTATATTAATTTTTATCATTTATTTCATTATTTCCAATCCATATGCGTTAGCTTTGTTCTTTAGGCGATCAGTAAGATCTTTCAGGTCGTTTATGCTCGCGCTCAACAGGTCAAAATCATCTGCGAACCGAAGGTTGCAAACAGGCCTTTCACCGATTGAAGCAGAACTACAATGTCCTTATGGAGATTCTCGCATTATTTTCTCTAGAAATACTTTGAGCAGTGTAGCTGATAAAAGACAACCTTGTCCTACACCAAATGTTGTGCGAAAGAACTCCCTCACATGATTGCCTAGGAAGTTGGCGCTAGTCGCTCTATTATACAATCACAATATTAGATTCGATATAAGATCCCCTGATTAAATGCACAAGCCTATCGTGACAAATTTTGTCATAAGCCCTCTTATGTTCTATGAAGTTGTGATAGAGGTCATTTTGATGTTGACGAAACTGTTCTATTATTATTCTATAACTAAATATGTAATCAACGGTACTTCGTCGGGGTCTGGTACCAGCTTATTCTTCAAATAGAATTGCCTCTGTCTTGGACTTTAAGCGGTTCAAAATGACGCAGCATTACCTTCCGTTACCTCGGCAACAAAATTCCCATAACACAGTCAAAAATGATAGATATTTTTGTATTTTTGTTTTACCGGGATGCCTAAACTATAAGATCTCACTTATGAAATCAAAAGCAAAGCATTGCAATAGATTTGGCATCATCTTGACTGCGTGAGTTGCAGAAAGATAGAGTTTAAATTTCAGCCTCCTGAGGACTCCACTCCCGATTTTCTGTTTGGATTTCTTCGATAAACTTTTTTCTCCTGAAGCAGCCTGCAGGGCTATTATACAACCGCTTACTTACTTTGGCAACAAACAAATGAAAAAGTCCTTAAAGTAGTTGTTATGGATCAAAAACGGGAATAACGAAGACCTAACCACTTTTCCCGTGCATATTCTATTACTTGTTACATTTACATAAGCTAAAACAATTAAAAAAGACATTGAAAACCATTTAATTGCTCGCAATAACAATTAAAGTTCTCAGATTTTTCATGCGTTCATCAGTTCTATTAATTTCAATGTGTTCTAGACAGGTACAATAATACACAAATATGATAGAAATGATCGGACGATGATTTTCTCTGCAATTCGAATCAGCCACGTGATGTCTTAGTACTGCACTTGTGCAAATTATTTTATACCTCGATATGACCATTTTTTGATGTACATTGAATCATGTTCAATGAACGAGCATCTGCTGAGGTCTCGCGAATTTTTCATCGAATTCATCAATGCAGAGTGATTGGGCATCGAGCCCACATACTGTGAATTGATTTTACGTGAACGTTGGAAATCTCAGATCAAATGCTAGAATCAAATGTAAACATATATTAGTGCGTGTCCGCTAGCATCTTTGCACTTAGAGCTGCGAGCAGAACGACCTGGTAATAGCACATTAATTCCTGATCGGATGACGTAGGATGGACAGGAGGGTGCAGTTAAAGTGATAAGAACCAGTCTGAGTACTGAAAGTGTAGGTGGCATTTCGTCCTTACAACTGATGTACACAGCAACCTTGCTGATTCTGATTCAGCATACAAATTCGCACCGGGGGAGCAAGCCAAAGTAAAACCATCTACAAGTCAAAATTCGCCGAAGAGTAAAGGAGACAGTTTCCCTGGGAACGGATAACTATCTCCCGAAGTTGCGATCTCGCGTGAAATCTGACGTCAAACCCACCACCTCCGGAAATAACGCAGTTCAAAGTAACGTATCCACGGTACCCAAATCTCCTATAAGCGAACAGCCGTGTACAGATCAACTAAGCGCACTTCCACCATTCCCTATTTCTAATCCTAAAGGAAGAGACTTAGCGGAAGATAAACCTCCGAAGAAGACGAATTCTAACCCCTCAGCAAAAATAGCAATGGGTAAACCAAATGAGTCTGCCTCCGAAAAGGGGAAAGGAAATAAACGTGCAACCCAACCCACGACTTCAGAAACCCCCAAAGATCTGTAGCCGGAGGCGGGGAATGGATACCCGTCGATAGCAAATCCAGGAAACACACCGTCATCCCTTCTCCCAAAACCGATTCGAAGGCATCACTGACTACTTATTAAAGCATCATCTTGCATGGTATTCCGGAGAACGTCGACGGCACTCCTCTAAGTCGACTGAAGCATGACAATGGTGAGGTCACTTCAATTGTACGTACCCTACTAAGCAACGAAACTAGGCCCATCACGATTAAACAAATTTTCCGCGTGGTCAAGTTGATCCTGTGAAGTCCCGCCCCCTTAAGGTTGTTCTTGACTCAGCTAATACTGCCAAGTACTTGCTGGGGTTACATTCTTTCTTTCCAATTGTATTTTATTGCAAAAACAATAACAGCGAACATTCAGTTTTGATTAATTTGTGGAACATTCGAAGAACATCATCATGCTATAGTTCATCCATCTTTTTATATGCAATTGAGTTGCTCGGTTTCCGCTTATTTGATTGTATTTTAACCGTTTTATTTAGTGTTCTTGTTTGTTTTCTCGGATGATTATTTTCCACGCTTCCGGTAATTCTACCCCTTCCATACGATTCAGTACTGTTTGTGATTTTTCTATTTCTATTGCTTCGGCCATCAGTCGTTCCCTAGTCGAAAGAAATCCACTCCTGATTATCCTTAATCCTGTGAAGTCTACTCTATGTCCGGTGTCCAGTGCATGACCATAGCTGAATCTCTTACCAATGCCTGGTATTCTACGTTATCAATCGGCCTTTTGTTCGTCATGCGTCGATGCTCTGCCACTCTGATGCGTAATTCGCTGGCCATTTGTCCCATATATATGCTTGAGCAGTCTGCCCCATTTAATCTCGCACACGCAGTTCGATGTCCTCTCCTTTGCAATCTTATCCTGCAGGTGCACCAACCTTATACGCAGGGAATCCCGTTTCTAAATGCTATTTTATTCTTGTTGAGAATCCTCCTTATGGTTTCCGACGTGTTTAGTTTATAAGGAATGGATAACGTTGCTAGCCACGCCCTATCCTTCTTTGTCGGGGCCTGTTCAGCCATATGGGGTTGATGCCTAACGAGGCTTTTCCGATAACCATTATTTCGTAACATGCAAGTAACTTGTCTAACTGCCACCTTTTTGTCCCCTTCCTCACTACATAATTTAATTGGCTCTTTTAAAGGCGGATATTGCTATCCTTTTGAAGATTTGTCTACGTTGCACCGAATTGAACCCTAACATTCTGTCTGTATCCGTTGCTTTTCTATAGACCGTCGTTTTTAAACGCCCATCCGTTGTCCACTGAAATAAACAATCAAGAAATGGAAGCTGACCATTTTCAGATTCCAGTTCCGTAGTGAATTTTATTTTCGGACTCATTCTATTAATATGTTCACAAAAGTTTGTGTATCTCCCTTTGCCATAATAAGAAAGGTGTCGTCTACGTATCGCCACCAAATTTTTCAGAGGCCTGCTTAAGTTCCGAAAGGCAACTTTTCAAAGTTCTCCATGTAAATGCCGGCTAAGACCGGGCATATTGGAGATCCCATTGGCAACCCCTCCTGTTGTTGGTACGGTACTCTTGAAAAGTGAAAGCCCCGGATCCTACGCACAGCGAGATACCCTCTATTATTTCTGCAATCGTTAGTTTTGTTCTACTGCCATCGGCCTTTTGTTCGTCCTGCATCGATGCTCTACCACTCTGGTGCGTAATTCACTGGCCATTTGTCCCATATATATGATTGAGCAGTCTGCACGGCCGTTCCACTAATGCCTATTATAGATGAGATGAACTCACCTGAACACAACGTAGCTAAACATCTAGCCTGTCCCTTCCGACAACTCACAAACCGTGCTTCAGTTTAAATAAGGAACGGGTATGATTTTGAGGACAGTATAGAACAACTAGAAATAAAAAGCGATGAAACGATGGTCAGCTGTGACATAACAGTGCTCTACACCAGTATTCCGACCAACGCGACCTCGCGGATAACGAAAAGATTACTAGAGGTAGATGGCAGACATGTCAGTAGAACAAAACTAACGATTGCAGAATGTGATAAATTCCTATCCTTGTTATCGTGTATACACAACATTAACAATGATATTTGAACCGAGGGACTAAACCAGATATCTCGTCCACCTCTGGGAAGTAGTTGTTAACTAAACCTGGAAAACTGATTCATCAATAGATATACGGGTAGAGAATATCCACGAATATCCAAGTGATGGCGATCAGTCACACAAGAGTGTGGAAAATTGATCGTTGGCGATATCCCTACAATATACCGTATTTTTCGGACTATAAGGCGCACAGAAAATCCCTATATTTGTAAAAAAATCGGCAATGCGCCTTATATTCCGGTGCGCCTTATGTATGAACAGTGTATCTTCACACTGCGCTGAAAAATCTGTCAAAATATTTTATTACGACTTTGGTAAGCGACGAAGCCACTTCCCTTGATTGTCGAAGCATAATCGCTGCTGGTCTTAAACCTCGTATAGTCAGCTTTCTATGCTGTCTAGACAGACTTGTTTTGGGGTGGCTAACTGTTGTAACAGCAAAAAGTTATACGCTGGATTGCGCTGGTTGAGTTTGCTGCCACCTTGTTCCTATGCCTTCTAATCCTCCTAGCCCCAAGTAGAAGTCAGAACAGCGGGAACGACGCTTGTACTTTTACAGGGTGATACCAAGACCAGGACCAAGACAAAAGTGACACCGACACAAGGGCGTTTATATATGGCAAAGAATCACGAGTTACGCCCTCAAGGTTGAGGCCAGGCTACTGTGGCCTGCCAAGATTGTAGCTAGGGTAGTAACCACCCAGGATGGAACGGTGTGCTGAAAACGGTCAAGGACAGTAAAAGTACTAAAAAGTGTTGCTCAGGAAAATTTGCGGTCACACGAAGGAAATAAAGTACTTTTGGAAAATTGTCGCTTCCTAACACTAACTCTGTGCAGGAACAACTGATTCGAGCTCATCCTGGCGACGATAAACCAATCAGAGCCAAGCAATCAACAACTGATCAACATGAAACTATTCGGCGATTAAGACGAAGCTTATTTACTTGCCGAAACCACTTTTCCTGATAAGTACGATGCTTCAACATCCGGTAATTAAGGACCCCAAAATGGCACCTGTTAAGAGACATGCTTACGACGCGGATTTCAAACTCAAGGCCATCAGCTACGCAGTGCAACATGGGAATAGAGCAGCTGCGAAAGAATTCAACATTAATGAATCTATGGTACGGAAGTGGAGAAAACAAGAAGATGACCTGCGCCAAGTAAAGAAGACGAAGAAGAGTTTCCGAGGGAACAAGGCAAGATGGCCACAATTAGAAGACAAAATTGAGCAGTGGATTACTGAACAGAGAACAGCAGGTAGAAGCGTCTCTACAGTCTCCATTCGACTTAAGGCAACAGCTATGGCTCATGACATGAAGATCAACGACTTTCAAGGAGGTCCTTCTTGGTGCTTCCGTTTTATGAAAGGCGTCATCTCTCCATCCGCACAAGAACTACCACTTCTCAGCAACTGCCAAAGGATTACGAAGAAAGGATGGCCATCTTCCGCACTTACTGCAAGGACAAGATCATGGAAAAGAAGATCCAGCCAGACCACATCACAAACATGGACGAGGTCCCACTCACCTTTGACATCCCCGTGAACCGTACGGTAGAACAAACAGGGACGTCTACTGTATGTATACGCACCACAGGGAATGAGAAATCGTCCTTCACTGTAGTTCTCGGTTGCCAGGCTAATGGCCAGAAACTACCACCCATGGTAATTTTTAAGAGGAAGACTTTACCAAAAGAAACGTTTCCTGTTGGGATCATCGTCAAGGTCAATCCAAAAGGCTGGATGGACGAGGAGAAAATGAGCGAGTGGCTGAGAGAAGTTTACGTCTGGAGACCGGATGGCTTTTTCCACACGTCTCCGGCTTTGTTGATTTACGACTCCATGTGCGCTCATCTCACTGAAACTGTCAAAATCCAAGTGAAGAAAACTAATTCAGAGCTTGCCATCATTCCTGGAGGATTAACCAAAGAACTCCAACCGCTAGATATTGGTGTCAACAGGGCATTCAAGGCTAAATTGCGAGCCGCATGGGAGCAATGGATGACAGAAGGTGAGCACACATTTACCAAGACAGGCAGGCAACGCCGGGCTAGTTACGCCACTATCTGCCAATGGATCGTCGATGCCTGGGCTAAGGTATCGGTCTCAACTGTCGTCCGAGCTTTCACGAAGGCTGGAATCATCAATGAACAGCCAAGCAACAGCAATGAGACTGAATCGGACGATGACGAGAGAATCCGGGCTTGCTTGATGCCGCTATCGCCCAACTGTTAAATTCCGACACCGAAGACGAGGAATTTGATGGATTCGAAGAAGAGGAATGATTTAAAAGTGAGTGTACTTTTTTGTGTAATATTGACAGTTATTGTTAATGATTTGAATAAAGTCTGACCTATCCGACTATTTTGTTTCGCTTTATGCGTCTTATAATCCGGTGCGCCTTATATATGAAAATGGATCCGTTCATTGATACTGCGTCTTATAATCCGGTGCGCCTTATGGTCCGAAAAATACGGTATCAAACGATGTCGGTTAGCCATGGTTTAGAACCGCAAATAGAATTAATACCCTTCAAATATTATTTTAATTATTGGCTCCAAGCACTTAACGGGAATCACTGGAACGTATGCTGGTAGAGAGTATCCTTGTGCATCCACGTGATGGAGATCCGTTACACAAATAGGTGGCAAATGATCGTTGGTGATATCCCTACAGTATACTTAAACTGTGCCGTTTAGCGGTCGTGCACTGCCACAAAAAAGATAAAAATTAATCCAAATATTAATTTGAATAATAGCTCCAAAATCTTAACTGGAAGCACTGGAATGTATGTGGGTAGATAATATCCTTGTGTATCCACGCAATGACGATCCGTTACACAAAAGTGTGGCGAAATGATCGCTGTTGATATCTCCACAGTATACCCCCACAGTTTGTATGTTAACCATGGGCGAGTGCCTAAATTTATATCAAATATCGTATCTCAATAAACATTCTGAAACGGGTGTTCGGTTACACAACAAATGTTAATTTATCAAGGCTGTGGTACATTCCGTTTCCAGTCAATTGGGTCAAAAGTTAGCACCTTGAACAAACTAACTTTAAAAAGGATGACATTAGCTTATAGTTTCCGGTTCAAAAATTACGTAGGCCTTGTAGATAGATTCACACGTCGTAGTCATAATATGTTACACTGGGTGATGAATGTGAGTGAGGGATTCGGATTTCTGCACCAACAGCATTAGATTAAAACTAGGTGATTGCGAAAAGTCCACAATACTGGCGACGCAGTTAACAAACCTGGAGTGGGAGGAGCGTAGATGTGGGCATCGTAGGAACTCGTGGGACAGGGGTAACACATAACACCAGGTGCTAAGCCGGATGTGACTCGGATTAGAATGCACGTCAAGATTAGATATGGTTCGCTTTCATCTAATCGTAGATCAGCTTTCTTAATTAAAAAATTACGAGGGATAGTACATGCCGAATGGAGTAAGAGGGGGTGGGCGCAGAATTTGGATCACCGCCATACATCTCAACAATCATCAAATCAGAACGGATGGACAAGAAATGTAAATTGTAGTAAAGACCTCCAAAACAGAGGCTTAGACGGGATTGGATGAAAAAGAACGAAAAAATGTAGACTGGGACCCGGTTTGCAATAAAATAACAGTTGTAAAATATTCTGTTCCTTTTTACTTGACAAAGGGAACAGGGAACCTACGTGTCATTGGATGACCTAGATCCCGTGTCGAGTCCTATGCACACCATGACGTAAAGCCCAGTGTCGTGCGAGCGATAATGCGTATCCCTATCCCGGCTAGATTATGTCCGCCTTACACCGCCCTTGATAAGAACACTAATCTAATCCCCTTATACACTTTTAGCGGCTTTTTGATCATGAATTATTTGGTAATATAACGTTGAAAACAAATTTAATTTAATTAGGAAACCGCTTAACCTAAATGTTCCATTAAATGTTTAGACCATGCCTAACGTGAACACCTCGAAAGTGCTCTAGAGATATCACCAACGATCATTATGCTACACTTTTAAGTAGACAATCGTATCCATTAGATATCCAAGGATACTCTCCACCCGCATCAATTGTGGACTAGTTTAATTTTTTTTAATTTTTATGCACTACCTAATGTCTGCGTTGTTCAAAGTCCGTGGGATCCCCGAACACTTTGTATATGCTGTAGTGAATTCACCACTGACCATTTTGCCACACTTTTGTGTAGACGATCGCTATTCTTCATACAAACCAGGATATTCGCTACCCGCATATCTTGTGGTGATTCGGGTAATCCGGTTTTGGAACCCATTTATATTTAGTGTTGGACCATCTATGCGTTGGTCTTACGAGTAGCCCGAACAACTGAAAAATGCTGTAGAGGTATCACTAACGATCATTTTGCCACACATTTTGTGTAGACGATCGCTATCCATTCGATATCCAAGGATACTATCTACCCGCATCAATTGTGGTGATTCAGGTTATGACGTTTGGACTAATTTAATTTTTTATGCACTATACTTAGCTAAACTTATTCTGCCGCTCACGAACCAAACGCAGTTCTACATGAAGATTTCTTACGATTTCGCGGAAAAATTAAACAAATAACCATAGAAAGCCAGGAAACGATGGTGAGCTTACGATGGTGAGCCCTATACACTAGTGTTTCCACTGGAGCAGTGTTGTGGATAACATGCGACTACTACAATTAGACGGCGGGTTAGGCAGTAGAACGAAGCTGACGGTTGCGGAAAATACTGGAAGGCATTTCGCTTTGCGTAGGTTCAGGGGTATTTACCTATCAAGGTGAACCGCACCAGCAACAGGAAGGTTTGGCAATATCCCCAGTCCTAGCAGATATTTATATGGAAAATTTCGAACAGCTAGCCTTTCGTAACTTTAGTAGGACACAGGCTTGGCTGCAGAGGTTGGGGAATGAGAAGTTCCGTTAAAACGAGGTAGAAACTTATTAACTAACTTGTTGTCTCGATTATTCTTTATGACCGTGAGGCTGGGACTGTGTTGTCAGGGTTAGAGATACAGGATTACGCAAAATCGAATCATGAGAAAACTCCTCGTCATTTGCTGTATGGATCACAAATCGAAAGATAATGTTCTTCCCCAATGTCCAGCTATATATGCACATCAGGAACCATTTCTTGTCAACATAATGAGGCAGAACTACAATGGTTCGGTCATACAAATCGCTAAGATACCCGTTCAAAAACTATTCTTCAAGGAATAGTGGAGGGTTTCGAAAAAGCTGGATGGATAACATAAACGACTGGACGCACATGAGTATGTTTGATTTGTTGTGGCTGCTGAAGACGGCGAAGCATGGAGAAGTTTCATAATCTCCTCGAATTCTATTTACCCCTACGATTGTGTAAGTCAAGCGATTAGAAGAAGAAGAAGAAGAAGTATTGAGTTTGAACTAATGTGACAATGTTGTTCCTTCATCCTATTCATGTTTTATTTATGTCGACTACACAGGCATATGGAATGCCCTCTGTTATAATTCTAATGCAATGATTCAAAATTCCACACAGCTCCAAATATATACAAACAATTTATTTAATGCAACAATCACAGTATGCAGTATTATATCACTTTGCAGTGAGCAATTAAACAAATGGAATTCCTTAATGTTAACCCAGAAAAGTATTGAAGAAAATGTTCGAAAAATTACGCTAGATGGTACGTTTAGCATTCAGAAATCTTTTACTCCTGGCTGACCAGTGCACTGATCGTACGATGGAAAATCGAACATTTTCACGCCTCCTGTATTATCCGAGAGTGTAAGTGGTCTACTCGGCTGTCTTCGGGAGATGGACAAAAGTAACCGAGGTTCAAAGTTGAATAATTCGCGTTTGACTTATTATCCTGAATCGCAAGATTCAAATTACTGCCCTGATATTAAATAGTGCTGCTCAAACCCATCGACTGAGCGTTCGATTTATTGGTCGCTTGATGTGTGGACGTCCCTAGATGCTCCACGAGTGTTGATAACGGAAGCATCTGCTAAAGCATTCTCAATTACTGATCAGAAGATGAAGGTTGAAGGTGATGGAAATATTTGTGTGTGGTTTGGAAGGCACGTGAACCAATCGATTGTCAGACTCGCATTCCAGCAATTCCACCCGCTCTGGTGACTTCCAACACAAACACAAGCCTTTCATTCCCTCCAAAGATGGATTGAGAATACTTTGTCAGGTAGTTGGACTTGTAGCAGTTGGTGCTGCCATCCTATTCGAATAACTTGGAGCGTCCACACGTCAATCTAATAAGAAAATGAACCCTTTGTCGATGCGTTTGTGCAACAACATTCAAAATCATCAAGCCAATAATTTGAATATTGCGGCTCAGGATGGTAAACACTTACACGAACTCGTCAAATTTAAACCTCGATTCCATTCGTTCTTCTCTAGAAAACAGCAGAGTAGAAAGACCACTTACTCTGATGGATATGATAGGCGTCGTAAAAGCAGTCGATTTTGCTTCTTACGATCAGCTTACTTGTCAGCCATAAGTAAAATTTTCTGAATATATGACGTACCGTTTGGCGAAACGTTTCGAACTCCGTTTTCGATGATTACCTTGCTTGATCTAAAAGACGAATTCCATTTATTAAATTTCAAGCTTCATTGTGAGATATTGCATTATACAGTGATGGTTTTGAAATAAAGGTGATGAAGCAACAATGAAGAAGAGACCATCTCTTAGGTGTGAACTAAAGCGAAACTTATAATTTGTGACCTGAAGTCCGGAGTTTATGACGACTGATTTTGAATCGAGATTAGGTCGTATGCTGAGGACAACCGGGCATAAAAAATATAATTTTGAGTAATCACCTCGGACGAGGAAGGAATCAAGTCACAAGTTGTGATAACTATGAATCTGAAGAGGAATACGACATGATGACGTGCAGAACACTTTTGATTGTGTTTCACTGTGATCTGTCGCACTGTAATCTGTTCACTGCACTGTCGTAAATCAAAAAGTCCTTAATTAAGTTGTAACAGATCAAAAACAAGAATAACAGGCTTATTCACTTGTCACTTGTGATTTTAGTTGTTGATCCAGTTCAATACATCGCCTCTACCAATTGATGCGAGCTTCTTTAGAAGAATGTCATGATCGAACTTATCGAAGTCTTTACTTAAGTCGATCAATATCACATGGACATGAAACGTTCTTTTCCCTTGATGCGCACTACTTCGCCCTAGCAACCATTAAATTGGTAGCCGTGTTCAATAAGTTTAAAAAGGCTTGGAACCGATTGGAACGTCATTGTAAAAACGAAGTCTCTTGGCCACAATCGGTAGCCGTGTTGTTTTGGAGAAAAGACACTGTGCCTTTCGAGGTTTTGATCGACTTCAAAGCGGAAAATCTTTTATATCAGCTGGACCAAAACGGCAGTCATGCTTACCGGTCTATAGTTTATTGGAATAGCTAGCTGGAAAGCTTTTATCACCCTACTTGCATAATGATTTAGTAATCACCAATTTCCAGTGCGATGGCAGCAAATTAGCACACAATAAGCGTCGGCATTTTTCGCAATTTAACAGAGTGATCACAGGGGCAAGTGTCTTTAGAAGAAACGGATGGATTCCATCGGCAGCAGTAGATATCTTGAGATTGGTCAGCGATGTTGTAAGAGACAGCGGCTCAGAGAATGGATTGTCACATTTGAGGGATGTTAATAGAGCATTGCACACGGTCAATCCTACACCATGTTGACAATGTTCGTTGATTTTCTGTCCTTGCTAGTAAAATGTATCGTTCTGATCACGGAAGCGTCATATTCAAGCACCCTGGTAGTACAGTGATATCGGCATTCAGTCGCATTAGCTCACGATCGGCGTAGCTGTTTACCTCGCAAAGTTTTGACCACTGATAAGGGATTGTTGATATGTAAAAGACAAATGTCCGGACGGCATACCTTTTCCTATAGCACATAGTGTGCGAAAATTGGGGCTTGCAAAAGATACATATTGCTGTGTTTGTTTTACTGGGATGTACAAACTCCAAGAACACCCTACCGGTCTCACTGATGGAATCCAAAGGAAAGCATTGCAACACATTTAGCAACAGTTTGACTGCGTGAGTTGCCGAAAGAAAGATAGAGTTCATCTTCCATCCTTTTAAATATTCCCTGTCGATTTTCTGATTGCATTTTTTCTTCCATAAGCTTTTCTTCTCTCGAAGAAATCTGCAAGGCAGCAGAGCTAAAACCCATCAGCATGGAAGCATTTCGGACTTGCTCTTGTCCAAGATAGTCCTGTCTGAAGTGGATAACGGTCTCTATCAGCACAGAGAAAGCTTGTAAACAAGATGGAACTATGACGAATGCCAGGGCACAAAAGTCAGTATCGAACATGAAATATCGTAAACGCTTGTCATATACCAGTTGCAAAACACGAGATTCGGTGTAACAAAAATCTGTATAGTGGGGGTGAAGTACGAAATTCGGGTCCGGAAATTTGAACTAATGTACGCAAACAGCGTGCTCTTTTATCGATTCAAAAATGCGGCCCTTCGTTGTTAAACCTGATCGTATAACTTTCATAACTTTATTATCCTGAAACCCGCATGGCCCTATTACAACTCAAATGATAGGGAAGTTGATGCACTATGAAATGAGCGCACGCTTTGATAGCTGTTTTGAACTAGTTTAACGAATGATTGATTGGGTACCGTCAGTCTCGAATGACTATGGTCTTTGTCACCCCAGATATTTTTAATTATCTTTAACCTTAGTCTGAACTTCCAGTTTCTTCCTTTTTTTCATTTGCACATATATATTCACACCATGTTTTTTATGATTGCTTTTATTTTATTTAATGCACTGTCGTTTGTGGCTGTAGAGGCCTATGGTAGACAGCCGGAATTTTCCACAGTAACTACAGGCAACAGGTGCTTCATTTCATAGACACGAGCTTTGTCCGGTTGTTCTCCTGATCCGTAGTCTTCGTCGACATTTACAGCTGCTGCCTTGATGAGGTTCCTCCAGTTCTTTCGGTCTGCTGCATGCTCTTCCCAATTCGTTATTTCGATGACTCCGGTTTTCATATCTCGCTTGCAGACTTCCATATATAGTAGTTTTGGACTTCCAATTGATCTCGAACCATTTGCAAGCTCACCAAACAGCTCAGCCTTTGGTATGCGATTTTCGTCCATTCGCTTCACGTAGCCGAGCCAACGCAGACGTCTGTGAGCCAGGAGAGCGAACATTCTTTGGAGTCCGGCTCGTTGCAAGACGGCGTTGTTTGAAATGTGATCTTGCCAATTTATGCCTAATATTCTTCGGAAATTTCGTAGATGGAACACGTTGAGTCTGCTTTGCTCGTGTGAATACAGCGCCCAGGTTGCATTGCCGTAGGAGAGGGTGCTCAGCACGCAAGATCTGTAGACTTGCATCTTCATGTTTAACGTCAACATCGGATTTCTCCAGATGCGTTTGATGAGCCGCAACATCATTGTTGCTGCTTTTCCATTACGCTTGCTTATTTCGAAATCAAGTTGAGGTTATTAGAGATAGTGGATCCCAGATAGGAGAACTCATTGAGTACCTCTAGTGTGTGGCCATCAATCTGAATTTCCGGCACACTTATAATCCCTTTGCCCATGACCTTGGTTTTGTTTAAGCTAATGGTCAGGCCAAATTCCTTACAAGCATTGGCAAAGCAATTTATTAGTCGATGCAGTCCTTCTTCAGAATCAGCCGTCAAAGCCGCATCGTCCGCAAAGAGTAACTTCCTCATGAACACTTTCCTGCTTTTGGTTTTCGCAGGAAGTCTTGCCGGGTTGAATAATCCACCATCACTCCTGGTGTGAAGGAAAATCCCATCGTTTGAATTCTTGTAGTCATTTCTGAGCAGCAGATAGAAGAAAAGTTCAAAAAGTGTTGGTGCAAGCACACAACATTGCTTTACACCATTCTTTATATGGAATTCGTTTGAGGTTGAGCAATCGTATTGCACGTGCCTTGCATATCTTCATGGAAGGCGATAATCATTTGCAGCAGTTTTGGAGGGCAGCCGATTTTCTTCAGGAATCTGTATAATCCAGTTCCACTGACCATATCAAATGCCTTTGTAAGGTCAACAAAGGCTACATAAAGTGCTCTGTTCTGATCACGAGATTTTTCTTGCAGTTGGCGCAGGGTAAATATCGTATCGACGGTTGATCTTCCAGCTCGGAATCCACATTGAGTTTCTAGATAGATTCGTTCAGCAAGAATTTGGAGTCTTTTTAGTACAACACGAGCGAAGACTTTGCCGACGACATTGAGAAAAATATATACCACGGTAGTTTGAACAATCACTGCGTTCTGCTTTGTTATTGTACAATGTGATTAACTTTGCATCCCGCATCTCTTGTGCGACCATTCCTTGGTGCAGTTTTGAGAGTAGAAATGTCCGAATTCCAGCTTTCAGAATTTTGGCTGTGATGCTATCTCTACCGGCAGCTTTCCCATTTTTCGTGTTCTGTAGAGCACTCTCTAGTTCTGCCAGTTTAAGCGTATCATCTACTATGGTTATTTCAGGCAGGTTTATGGCATCTTCTATAGCAGCATCTGATACTGCAGTTGTCTGTGAGTACAACTCTTGGTAGTACTCTGCCCACCTCTCTATTTTCTTCTGTCGGTCCTTGACGATGTTGCCGTTTGCTGACTTAAGTGGAGCCGTTTTGATCATTTGCGGCCCGAGGGCTTTTTTGATGCCATCGTACATACTACGAATGTTCCCAAAATCGGCGGCAAGCTGAATACTTTGACAAATATTGAGCCAGTATTCATTCGCACATCGTTGTAAGGTCCTTTTGACGTTCCGTCTGGCTTTTTGGAGATTTTCGAGAGTCGAATCTGTCGAGTTGTTCGTGTATTCGATGAAAGCGGCTTTTTTAGCAGCAAGTACAGGTTCCAATTTCGCGACATCTGCTGCAAACCAATCCGTATTTTGATGCTCTTGTTTGTCGAAGACAGCAAGAGCAGAGCTGCGTATCGCTTCGTTTATTTATTGCAATCCGCTTCCAATATCACTTGAGGAGCAGGTGCTTAGTTTGCTTTCGATGGTGGTTTCAAAGCGTTCACGCAATTCTTCAACGGTGGTTTTGCTACTGTTGATGCGAGGATATCCTTTCATTCTTTGGTAGTGGATGCGTGTTAGTTGTAGGCGCGCCTTGCTGGCCACAAGTGAGTGGTCCGTGTCACAGTCTACACTGTGATAGCTGCGGTTTTTCAGCACGGTGTTCCGACATTTTCTATGCGTAATAATGAGGTCCAGTTGGTGCCAATGATGACTTCTGGGGTGTTGCCAGGAGACGTGATGATGTGGTTTTGTCGAAGAGAATGTATTTGTCACGCACAAATCATGGTTAGTGCAGAATTCGAGTAGGCGTTCACCGTTTTCACTTAGCTTACCGACACCAAAGCAGCCGAGGCTTCTAGTCCAGGATTTGTTGTCTTATCCCACGCGCGCATTGAAGTCACCGAGTAGGTAAAGATTTTTTGTAGGTGGAATATGTTGAATCGAATTGTCAAGTTCTTCGTAGAATTGATCTTTTGCCTCTGCTGTTGCTGAGAGTGTTGGTGCATAGACACTGACCAGGTGAACAGTTCCAGAAGATGTGTTGAGCTTCACTGCGAATATTCAAGGTGTTTTATTGAAGATATCTCGATGGATTTCAATAGTGTATTACGCACGGCGAAACCTACACCATGTTGACGAGGTTCGTTGATTTCCTTTCGTTGCCAGTAGAACGTGTAGTTCTGCTCACGTAGGCATCCGTTTTCCGGCAATCTGGTTTCTTGTTGTGTAGCGATATCTACATTCAAACACATGAGATCACAGTCGACCACTTCTGTTTTCCTCGCAATGTCTAGACCACATCCGCTTACGGGGGCAAGAGGACATAGAGTGCGAACATTCCAGCTCGTGAAAGATAGATAGTGTTGGTTATTTGTTTTTTTTGTTAGCGAGTGAGTTTGTTTAGCGTCAGTTTTTCGGTATTTCTCCTAGCTCCAAGCACCCTCTTGAAGCAAACCTACCTGGCGGGTCAGCATCTTATTGGCTGGGG
Organism: Sinotaia quadrata; assembly: GCA_028829895.1. Taxonomy (NCBI): domain Eukaryota; kingdom Metazoa; phylum Mollusca; class Gastropoda; order Architaenioglossa; family Viviparidae; genus Sinotaia; species Sinotaia quadrata. The sequence continues at coordinate 5,243,058 of JALGAQ010000009.1, forward strand.
CTGCCCAGCTTGAGGCGGGCGATACCTGACTAGTAGGGCGCGATGACCCTTCCCACCGTTGGTGTCAGCCCGTGGCTTCGAAAATGCTTACGCCAATCAGCTTCGACTTATAACTCGTATCTGCTGCCACCCTTTGTACCTAAAATTTATTTATTCTTAAATAATGAATTTAATTTTCAGTAAGTGATTTAGCAGGGGTGACTGCCAGGGCGATGAATATGGCGAACCCGGGATGCCCAAAATCCAGAAACCCCCTCTCGGTCTCACTGATGAAATCCAAAGGAATGCATTGCAATACATTTGGCATCAGTTTGACTGCAGGAGTTGCCGAAAGAAAGATAGAGTTTATCTTCCAGTCGCCTGAGAGAATTCATTCCCGATTTTCTGTTTGGATTTACTTCCATAGCCTTTACTTTTCCCGAAGCAATCTGCAAGGTATCAGATTTAAAACCCATCATCATGGGAGCATTTTATTTCGGACTTCCTCTCGTCCTAGATAGACTTACCTGAAGAGGCTAACGGTCGGTAATAACAATATTAATAATAATAATCGGGGTGAAATACAAAATTTGAATCCAGAAATATGCAGAAATTTGAATTAGTTTACGCAGATAGCGTGCTCTTTTATCGGTTCGAAAATCCGCCCTCTCGTTATTGATGCTGACCGAATAACTTTCAATCAGATGGCATAACTTTAAGTTCCTGAAAGCTCCATAGCCTTATAATTGCTCAATTGATAGGGAAGATAATACACTACGCAATGAGCGCATGCTCAATTAGCATTTTTAACTACCGTTTCACTAATCAGCTTTATAAACCTGATTATTAAAAGAAACAAATAAAAATAATTTAATGAAAATACCGCATGTCACATCCAAAAGATATCGTGACTGGTTTGTTGAACAGAATATGATGAACGCGCAAATTTGCGATGTATAAGAAGAAAGTTTGGATTTGTGTTGTTTTCGCGAGTTGCAACATTCAAATGATTGCTCGACAAAACTGTTTGTTGCTGCAGAGCCGCATTGATTGAATGTTTGAATGTGTGTCGTCTAGCATCGCTGCACAGAGAGCTGCGAACGGAAGTACTCAGTATTCGTGCATCCTGTTTTGATGACGGAGAATGGACGGGAGGGGAAGTGCATTGTTTACAGTGAAGGGGATAAGAATTAGTCTGAGTACTGAAAGTGGAGTAGTAAAATGGATTCATAATTTCTCTAGGTGTAATTCCGTCCTTCCAATTGATTTACACTGCAACATTACTGACAGTATTTATTGATTTCATGTTTACCCAAAACTCTATTTCACGAAGAGCGTCAAAATTTATATGAGATGAGAAAGAAATGACTTTGGATCCACCTGGCGGCATAAGGATGCTCTGATTTTCTGTTGATTCCTAGTTTGCATGCAAACAACTCTACGTATTTCAGACAACCACATTCTAATTCTCAGCGTTTGTAACTGTTTGCCTCCGAGTCTCGAATCGATCATTTTATCTGTATGCTGTCAATTCGATAAATAAGCATCCCGGTGGAGTGGAGTGGACAGTAGCATGCGGCTATGCATAGAATCCAAGCAAGAAAATACATTTGAATGTTGACGGTTTTTGGTAATAGAACCTGACTTTAATCCGGTTGTCTGTGGTGCGATCGGGTCTATTGTGAGATAAAACTCAAAATGTTTTGGTATAATTTTCTTCTTCATTCAACCCAACGACGAACCATTCACATGAAACTCCACTATAAGCTATGTTAGTTTTCCAACATTAACACATAGTACATATACATGCTGATAAGTTGATCTTCGTTTAGTTCAAATCAATGAGTCTCAGTGGGCTAATACGTATTGAAAAAGCTTTACCCGGCACTGCATATATTCATTGGCTGATAATTAATGAACAGCCTTTGGTAACACAATGGGTTCCTTGATATTGTCAGCTATCATACTGTAGTCTATACCAACTAAGCATAATCTAGGTGGACTGCGCATTGATACGGTACAGATAATCAAAGAATGATTCAAAATACCTAGTGTGCAATCATAGGTATCGGTACGATTCAACCGCCTAAAAGTACTTGCAAATGAGTGTTGCTGCACTAGGTGGGCGCATTGGTGCAAAACCTCGAGAGGATTTTCTGTGTACAATCAGGCACATATGTACAACTTATGATGGCTAATAAGCCAGAAACCGATCTTGTACTCAGCCCGAATGCATACAAAAGACCTTCCGAATTCAGTAGTATCTAGGTGAATTACTTATTTCTTGTACAGCTACCAATAAGTTCTTAATAATATTAGAAACGCCTGCTCGGTTTGGTAACCCAAAACATCGTTCGACAGAAAATGACAGTTTTGTTGGGTTGTTTTGGGTAAATTGTACTCTGCAAATGATATGAATATATTTCATCGACCACTAAAATCACATGAAACCGTTAATCGGAAAGATTTTCAGCATGTGCACGGAAATACAATCAGATCCGACCGGCTGCACACCACCAGTCCTGTCATACACTGGCTTCTTCATTACTTTAGCCAATGAGAATGTGTAGCGTATCTGAGCGTCCACGTATAAACGCAAGGCAGTAAATCAATACACCCAGTTGTCAAGCTGGCAGAGAGAGCAGCTTTTCAAAAGGCCTTTAAATCAACATACTATGACGTTTACCTCGATTGTTGTTTAAAGATCTCCATTCATTTTGAAGGTATACGAAATTCGTTCTCAGTTCTATCAATCTATGCAACGGAAAGCAGCTCTGCTGGCTTTTTAAACCGAATCAAGTTTTGCCAATATTCGATTAATATAATACCGCAATAGAAATCGAATTTCTAATACGAGGTTCTTCCACTTGCAGCGATGTTATCTGAACATCTCTTTGAATCCAGAGCATGTGAATACGTAATCTAAAACTCAATCCGCGCAATTTTGCCGTACTAATCCATTTCTACTACACAATCGTTTGAATCTCGGAACTACGGTCACCAGCAGTAATGCACATCTCCCCAGTATGCACTTCTGCTCCACTGGTTTATCAAATAGTGTTCAACAAGCCTCCCTATTTGCATGTAATACAGCCAAAATTTCAACTACTTATAATGCAATACAGTAGTGCATAATGTGGTGATGTTTTGAAAATGAATGGTATATATTTTGACCTTTGTGTTTCATTAGTTTATTGTAACAGGGAACGCTGGAGGAGCAAGGACGATTTGGGGATAATATTCTGACCATTGCACGCAAAATGTATAGAGGAGAATCTCAAGCGCCGATTAGTCAATGTCATTCTAGCGTAACCTGACTGAATGAGTCAACACCAGCACAGAATTAATTCAACTTGAATGTTACTATTTATCCAAAGAAGGAAGATGACTTCTGAGAAGTATAGAAATTGAATGCAGAATATTTCAGTTGGATACAGAACAGATATGGTCCATTCGTCGCATGTGCACAGACTTTGATTAGTCTGTACAATCGTTTGGTGAGCACATATTTTTTTATTTCACATCCATTTATGCACACGTCAAAAACCAGCACAGTTACATGTAATCCTGAAGACGCAAGGAAGTTGTTTAACTGAAGGCAAAATAATGGCCTGTAGAAAACAAATCCTGTATGAAATGTTAATTATAGTGCATGACAACATTATTTTATGCAATATGGTTATCTTTACACACCCGAACTTGTTATAATTGCACGATGTAAACTATCTGATTTTCAGTAAATTGAGTACACTGGAATCCGACCAAGAATTTTTTCTTCGGACAATGCATGCATACATGCCATCCAGATATACCTTCCTGATCATCGCTAAGAATCGTGAAATACCGTTATACAAGGCTTCTCCTCTGTTGAGAAGACGTCATATATGTGAAGATTACCCAAGTAGAAACTGGATTGTGAACCATATAATAAATATCCAATATATCCTCATGTTCAGGTATAATAGCTATTATGTATCAAAATTCTTAAGAAGCCGTGACACGAGGGGTTTCATACGGTAATAAACTAGGAAAATAGTAGAATGGGGGGATGTGAGGATTTACATATGTAAGTAATTGATGCTAATCGCGTCTATCGGTAGTAAGATTATCCGCCAGTATTTTTCCGAAAACATTCACAGGAAGCACCTGGACGCATGCGTTTCACTCTTATTGGAGATCATCAGGAGGGCGTATCTGGTTCGATCTGGGGATCGAACCCAGCACTTCTTTCGTGCCAGCCGGCGCACTAACCACTGAGCTATGGCGGCCCGTTGAACGTTGCGGAAATTTTCATATTGGAGTATATTACTCACGGTAGATCGAGATTAGCAATGCCCAGCATCTCTTCATTAGTCGTGTGAACTGCCTACTGGCAGTTTTTAATCACACATGAAGCCTCACTGGCCAGGACTGCTCGTTTCTAGGCAATGCCAACTGGCATTATTTTTCATCCTAGTGAGCGTATTGGATATATAGAATGGGGGGATGTGAGGATTTACATATGTAAGTAATTGATGCTAATCGCGTCTATCGGTAGTAAGATTATCCACCAGTATTTTTCCGAAAACATTCACAGGAAGCACCTGGACGCATGCGTTTCACTCTTATTGGAGATCATCAGCAGGGCGTATCTGGTTCGATCTGGGGATCGAACCCAGCACTTCGTTCGTGCCAGCCGGCGCTCTAACCACTGAGCTATGGCGGCCCGTTGAACTTTCCGGGAATTTCATAGTGGATTATCATACTCATAGTAGTTGGTGATTAGCAATTTCCAGGATCTATCCATTAGTCGTGTGCACTGGCTACTGGAACATTTTAGTTACACATGAAGCCTCACTGGCCGCTATAACTCGTTTCTAGACAATCCCAACTGGCACTGTTTTTTATCCTAGTGAGCATGTTGTTTCTATATAATTGTGTGGAAGTGAGGATTTAAATATGTATATTATTCATCCTAATCGGGTCTATCGGCAGTAAGATTCTCCGCCAGTATTGCTCGAATAACATTCACAGGAATCTGCTGGACGCATGCGTTTCACTCTTCTTGGAGATCATCCTTAGGGCGTATCTCGTCTGATCGAGGATCGAACCTAGCACTTAGTTCGTGCCAGCTGGCGACCTAAGCACTTAACTATGGCGGCCCGCTGAAATTTGCGGAAATTTATAGTGGATTATCGTAATCCTGGAAGATCGTGATTAGTGCTGCCCAGCATCTCTCAATTAGACATGTGAACTGGCTTCTTTCAGTTTTTAGTCACTCATGAAGCCTCATTGTCAGGGACTGCTAGTTTCTAGGCAATGCCAATTGGCATTGTTTTACATCCTATTGAGCGTTTAGTTTATATATAATGGTGGGGATTGGTGGATTTATATATGTACGAAAATAATGCTAATCGCTTCAATCGGCAGTAAGATTCTCTGCCAGTAAATTTCTGCAAGCATAAACAGAAAGATGCTGGCCGGATGCGTTTCACTCATATTGGAGATCATCAGCCTGGCGTATCAAGTCAGATCGAGGATGGTAGCTAGCACTGTGCTCGAGCCAGCCGGCGCTCTAACCACTGAGCTATGTCGGCCCGTTGAACGTGTCGGAATTTCCTATTGGTTATCTTATTCATTGTAGATCGTGATTAGCAATGCCCAGCATCTCTCCATTAGTCGTGTGAACTGCCTACTTGCAATTTTTAGTCACACATGATGCGGCACTGGCCGTGACTACCCGTTTCTAGGCAATGCCAGCTTGCATGAGTTTTGTCGCAGTGAGCGTTCTGGTTACATATATTCGTGGGGAAGTGAGGAATTATATATGTATGTAAATCATGCTAATCGCGTCTATCGGAAGTAAGATTCTCCGAAAGTAGTTTTCCGGAAACTTTCAGAGGAAGCAACTGGACGCACCTGTTTCACTCTTATTTCAGATCATCCTCAGGGCGCATCGCGTCTGATCGAGGATCGAACTTAGCTCTTCTTTCGTGCCACCCGGCACTCTAACCACTGAGCTATGGCGGCCTGTTGAACCTGTCGGAAATTTCATATTGTATTATCTTACTAATGTTAGATCGAGATTACCAATGCCAAGCTTCTCTTCCTTAGTCGTTCGAAATGCCTAATGGCAATCTGTAGTCACATATGAAGCCTGACTCGCCGGGACTGCAAGTTTCTAGGCTGTGCGTTCTGGAAATATTTTTTATCCCAGTTAGCGTATTGGTTATATATAATGGTGGTGAATTGAGGATTTATATAAGTATGCAAATCATGTTATTAGCTTCTATCGGTAGTAAGATTCTCGTTCAGTATTTTTCAGAAAATTTCTCCGAAACCAACTGGACGCACGCGTTTCACTCTTATTAGAGATCATCAGCAGGGCTATCTCGTCCGATCGAGGATCGAACCTAGCATTTCGTTCGTGCAAGCCCGCGGTCTAACCATTGTGCTATGGCGGCCCGTTGAACGTTGCCGAAATTTCGCATTGGAGTATCTTGCTCATGGAATATCATGATTACCATTGCCCAGCAACTCTTCGTTAGTCATGTTAAATGGCTACGGGTAATTCTTAGTCACACATGAATCCTCACTGTCCAGGACTGCTTGAATCTAGGCTCTGCCAAAGGGCATTTTTTCTTATCCTAATGAGAGTATTTATTATATATCATGGTGGGGAAGTGAAGATTTTTATATGTATGTAATTCATGCTAATCGCGTCTACCGGTAGTAAGATTCTCCGACAGTATTTTTCCGAAAACATTCCCAGAAAGCACCTGAAGGATGCATTTCACTCTTAATGGAGTTTATCAGCAGGGCGTATCTAGTACTGTCGAGTAGCCAACCATGCACTTCGCTCATGCCAACGGACTCTCTAACCACTGAGCTATGGCGGGGCGTTGAGCGTTGCGGAAATTTCCTATTGGAGTATCTTTCTCATGGTATATCGTGATTAGCAATGCCTAGCACCTCTTGATTTGTCTTGCTAAATGACTACTGGCAATTTTTAGTCACACATGAAGCCTCACTGGCCCGGTATGCTTGTTTCTAATTTATTCCAACTGGCATTGCTTTTTATGCTAGTGAGCTTATTGGTTATATATAATATTGGGTCAGTGAGGATTCCTATATATATGTAAATCATGCTAATCGCGTCTATCGTTTGTAAGATTATCCGCCAGTATTGCTGCGAAAACATTCACATGAAGCAGCTCTACGCATGCGTTTACCCATATTGCAGTTCACCAGCAAGGCGTATCTAGTCCGATCGAGGATCGAAACCAAGCAATTTGTTCGGGCCACCCGTTGCTCTAATCACTTAGCTATGGCCGCGCGTTCAACGTGGCGGAAATTTCCAATTGGAGTATTTTACTCATTGTTGATCGTGATTAGCAAAGCACAGCATTAATTAAATAGTCGTATGAACTGGCTACTGGCAATTTTTAGTCACACATGAAGCATCACTGTCGAGGACTACTTAAATCCAAGCAATGCCAACTGGCATTGTTTTTTATCCTAGTGAGCGTATTGGTAATATATATTATGGTGCGGATCTGAGGATTTATATATGTACGAAAATGATGCTAACCGCGTCTATCGGTGGTAAGATACTCGATCAATATTGGTACGAAAACATTCACAGGAAGCAGCTGGACGCATGTGTTTCACCCAAATTGCTTTTAATCAGCAAGGCCTATCTATTCCAATCGAGAATCTAACCTAGCACTTCGTTCATGCAAGCGCCGCTCAAGCCACTTAGCTATGATTGCCCGTTGAACGTTGTGGAAATTTCCTACTGCAATATATTACTCATGTTAGATCGTGTATAGCAATGCCCAGCATCTCTACATTAGTCATGTGAGCTGTATGCTGGCAGTTTTTAGTCACACATGAAGCCTCACTGGCGTTATTTTGCTCGTTTCTAATCAATTCCAACTGGCATTGTCTTTTATGCCAATGATCGTATTGGTTATATATAATGGTGGGTCAGTCAGGATTCCTATATGTATGTAAATCATGCTAATCGCGTCTATCGTTTGTAAGATTATCGGACAGTATTTTTCGGAAAAACATTCACAGAAAGCACCTGAAA
>JALGAQ010000009.1:5251210-5281668 GCA_028829895.1 Sinotaia quadrata
AGCAAACCGATCGAAAGCCATGAAGTGCCTCTCCACCAAAACGCTATTCAATTCATCATACTTCATGCGATAGCATTTAGACAGCATCTTCAGGATCCTTCGAAGCACTGCGAGATCTCTAGAAAGTAAACCAGAAAAACAACTGGAGAACAGTAGAGAATCATAGGAAGTACATATGAGAAAATAAATTTACCAATGACGGAACAACACCGAATGATGAAAGTCTGCGCACTATGTAGGATAACTTTCTTATTTTCGTAAATATGCAATCAGTGTGCGCAATGACTGGTGATTTTTTGATATAAGCAACAAATGGTAGTATAAAAACGTCCCTGTCAGTATTTTTCGGCTAGGAATCAAAAGTTCTTGCTTTCTATACAATAAAATTGATCTTGAAATAGTCTTAGTTCTATTCCCCTTGGTAGTGTGAATAGTACGAGAGGGATCGAAGAGATCTTGATTCGCATAAGTAAGAAGAAATTAGCGCTTGCTAATCTTAATCACGTTTGGTGTAGACGTGATATCAACCTATGGCTGTAGGGGCGTGTACATAACGCTACTTTACGGGCGGTACATACGTATGGCTGCGCAGCATGACCTCTTCGGTTTGAGTATGTGCATTGTCTACCTTTCTTTGATCATCATTGTCTGCGCAGTATTTCTCACGTACGGTGGGACGATCGCGTAAGTGATTGTCAGAAAACGTGTCTTTAGGGTCAATAAGGCCCATGCACTGAAGGACATGATCTCACTGCACCAACTTCAATGGCTCGTCTTATCAACTAATGACGTGGCGTCGCGGAATGAAAAGTTTGATAGCTGTTCAAAGTTACTGGCTGGGGTTTCCGTGATTCTGAGTGCGTTTGGCTGGAAACTTCAACAGAGATCGCCCCAAATCAAAGCCTTTTGTGGTTCGCTTAGCCCCTCCACGTTGAGCACATAATTTGTACATTTTTCTTTGTTTTTGCTGGGCACATTGTTTGTATTTACAAGTTTACGCATTATATATATGCGAGTAAATGATGCTACTCGCGTCTACCGGTAGTAAGATTCTTTGCCAGTATTTTTTTTCCGAAAACATTCACAGGAAGCACCTGGACGCATGCGTTTCACTCTTATTGGAGATCATCAGCAGGGTGTATCAGTCCGATCGAGGATCGAACCTTGCACTCGTGCCAGCCGGCGCCCTAACCACTTGAACTATGGTGGCACGCTGAATGTTGGGGATTTTTTCTATTGGAGTATCTTATTGAAGGTAGAACGTGATTTGCATTGCCCCGCGTCCCTTCATTGGTCGTGTGAACTGCAAACTAGCACACATGAAGCCCCAATGGCCAAGACTTCTCGTCTCTAGGCGATGCAAACTAGCATTGGGTTATGCTAGTGAGCGTATTGGTTATACAATAAGGGGCGTGTGAAGATTTATATATGTGAGATGCTACTCGCGTCTACCGGTAGTAAGATTCTCTGCCAGTATTTTTTCAGAAAACATTAATATATATGTACTAAAATAACGAACCCAGCGAATCTGTAGTCAATCATGCTGTGATTAATATCGTATGTATGCACTTGCACTATTAATGTAAGTTTTACATGGATTTGCAATTTTGTCTACTGGTTTTGAAGCCGTAACACAAGAAAGTAACGAGGCTTTACTAAGTGTAAGCTTGTGGTTAAGCTTTCTGTGTATTTAAGTTGAGCACAATGAGTTACTTGTTCGTCGTTTGCATTTGAATTTTTTTCCTTCATCTGAAAGGCAAAAAGACTGGCTTTCCGTGAAAAGGTTTTGAACAATGAGTTATTGAAGCTAGATGCGTTGCAACGTGATCGTCGTATGATCGAAGAACGCGTGAAAAAAGACTTAGGTGGTCGAGGACTACTTCATCAACACCAAGCAGGTCTTCAGCGACGCAACGCTGTAGTACAGATGGAACTGCAAGCGGATTTGGAGTGGTTGACCAAACTTGAACAACAACAACAACAGATTTTTAATGACGAAACCGGTGATGGTCATAGACAATTGCCAAAAGATAATTTTACTGCAATGCGTGAGATATTGGAAGCAGATTTAGAACGAGAACGTACACTGGCAACTGAATTCAACTTTCTTCAATCGTAAGTCCGCTAATTTGGAATAAATAAAAGAACCTTTTCACTTCTGACAGAGAATAATATGCACGGCTTTTGTCTTATGTGATGCAATAATTTTATTGTCTTAAAAACACATTGATGCTTAGTCTATCGAATGTTTTTAGCATCTACACCAGGTTCACAATAGGAAATCACTTTGTTATGATTGTATGTCGTACAACTAAAAAGTAATATACATATATATATTCGGTTATCCGAATAATGAGGTAGTATCTCAATCTATCAGAGGATTTCATTTGAAATTGCACTGAACATTTAAATGTGCAATTTAGTCTAAACATCTGGTCGATTGTGACGTCTGAAATAGTACGAATGTATATCCATGTGAGCATGTGTCTTTCTAGTTTTCAGCATGCTTTTCCACAACACAGAGCATCTCTTCATTCTGTTTTCGCATCACATCTTCGACACACTGAAGCCACAAAGTACACGAGTAATTGACTGATTCGTTTTTTTCCTAGCTACCCTAAAGCAGCAGCATCCGACATGGAAAATGAATAAGATCACCATTTTAAAAGATGTTGAAGCATTTTATTAAGATTATTTTAGCAACTGATTAATATGTGTTTCCGCACTTCAATTAGCAGTCACCCAAGATTGCCGTTCTGGTCTTCGTCCTATGCGGTGAGTTTGAGAAGTCCCGTTTTACAAGCCTTGAGGCTGGATCAAATAATATCTGTATCAAACCGCGCTAAACAGTAGTGGCTGGCAAGGAAAGATCTGGCTTACCCTACTCTAGCGATTGTTATATTACAGCGGATAGCCATCATTCACTGTCTTGTGTCAGTAAACTAGATGCGCATAGGGTTCTGTATGAAACAGTCTGTTGATGATGATGCTCCGAAGTAGCTTCGACCGAGCGGGCCGATTCTATACTCAATATTGGCAAATTAGCGTGGGTGAGAGATATTTTTGACTTCTTATTCGGACTCACTGACTTCGGAATTTGCCTCACAATGGGGGAAGAGCAAGATTTCTAGGATACGTTCTTTAGATGCCGGGGATATCGTGTATATATTATCCACCAGAGATTCCATGGGAATTCACGTATATATCTTGACAAAATAGAATTGAATTGAAGTTAAAGAGGAGATACTTTGTCTCGCATCTGATTCCGAGCATATGTGAGAAAGATAAATAAAGCAACTTATGGTGGTTCTATGAAGATTGTGTGGATTGTGTAGAATACCAGTGAATAACATGAAAATGCCTTGAGAGCGGTAAAACAGTATTATCGCTAATACCAAATAATGCTGTTGTCATAATCAACAATGAACAATCGATTCAGCACGAAAATGATTCACTGAATAAGTCTAATGTTTTCCGAAAGTCGATCAGCTCACCGCTTCAATCCGTATTTGACCAAAACGCTCCCCCTTCGCTGTATCCATAACCTGCTTCCTCATGTATGTCATATACAGATACGAAGCTTCCAGACTGTGGTCGAGAAAGGAAGAAGAGTGGCTTAAGGAATCAGAAGCACGCCAGAAACTCCTACAAGAAGTAGGTTTCTCTTATGAGATAGTTTTTACCACCAAAAACTTAGATTTGTATCCACCGCCTTGTTTCATTTTTCACTGCCCCGCACATTTCTGAATCTTAACAATGACTAACAGAGATGGGTCCGCGATTTCTGTTTGACCACCGGACTAATACCAAACAGCTTGTTTTTGGACTCTATCAGTGAGTTTTAGTGCATGTTCGAGAATCTCAGTGTCTTTAAAGGAAAAGAATGCATAGAAGTGGAGACCAACATTAACATAAAATAATAGTATAGACAGTTACGAACCTGTGTGCATATTCATATGCCTCATCTTCACAGTTCATCTATCAATTATAGCGTAGGATGAAATATCTGTTGAAAATTGTTTTATGCTTAGGTGCGTTCGTTTCTTTACACGGGATGATTCATAAACAATTCCAAACTGCGCAACTAGTTAAACTATTATGTTTTATCTTCCAAACTGTCTTCCATTCTACAACCCAACGAGTCTAATTCATAATTGCATTTGAACAAAGTCTCAAATAATGTAACAATGGACTAGCCTATATTGACACGATTACTTTGAGTTTGGTTTCTAGTTTTCATTTTCAATACATAATCTGTCAGCATATGCGAGGCAATCACAGGCTTCTACTCTTCCAACTTCAACCCCCCGTATGTGTCGAGAATGGATTGCAGAGAAACGTTGTTTTGGCGATATTAATCTCCATCCTGATTAGTGACATCGCAATGCAAATTCTCGATTACAAGCTGTTCGGTGAGTTCGACAATAACACATTGTAGCCAACGTATTTTAGGTTACATTTCTCGGTTTAACTAGATATCCTAGCAGCCCGAACCTGCGTTGTGCCTGATCCGATTGCATGCGAAGTTAGACAGAATCAGAGATAGTAGGAAACAGCACCCGTAGACCGAAGCTCCCATTTTTTCACCGTAAGTTAACTATCTTCACAGGGAACTTGTCGTGATTCGAGCCACAGACCCTATTATCCTAAGCCAAACATCATAATTATGTACCACTTGACCGGTACTGATGAAAATAGATAAGCTGGAATTTGGCGAAACCTGAAAGCACTCAATTACTCAAACTATTAAAAATTGATATATTCAAGGTTGTACTCTTAGAACACTAAATTTCATTCAATTGTTAGCAATTGACAAACAAGAAACAACTAACCTTTTTTCCCATACTCTTGTGTTACCCTGGTGCAACTAGGTTCTCGAGGAGTGTCGTCTACAGATTACTGAACAGTTAGCTCACATTAACCAGTTGCAAAAGGAAGACATTCAAGCACGTGAAGCCCTGATTGAATATCTTGAAAAATCATGTAATATGGAATCAGGTAGAGAACCGAATGCATCGACAGCTTACCCTTGTGCAGAAACTGCTCGATATGATGAAAATACCGAAACAAAAAAGACATACAATGGGCCTGAAACCCTAAAAAGACAGCTGCTGGATGATCAGTCGGAAAATAATGGTACTTCATATTATCAGAAAGAAGAAAGTTTTCCTACTCGGGATGAATTGCTGGCCGCTTGGAGAGCTAAACCTGGGGGTAATATTTGGTGATGGGTGTGAGGAAAATTCCATCCCCCCACGCAATTCATACAACACTGACAGCGATAGTAACCGGTGAGACACAGGTCAACATATGGTTCGTTCGAACTACTTTCCTGCATGAAATGTGTAATACAATGAGTACCGCCACATCTTTGTACGTTCGACGCCAATTTGTTGTATTACACTGCCTGATTCGTTTTACTGGACTTATGTACAACCTTGGGTATAATTTTGAACGAAATAATCTGTATTTGATTTCCGAAATATGCTAATATGTAAGACACACACATTTGAAATAGAAGAATACTGATCAGCCGTGGCCGATACATTTGAGTCCTCAGGGATAAACCGGATTTTCGAGCTTGGATCTGGCCTAACCAGGCAGTTAAATTTTTAACCGCAACACTGGGTCCTGTGAAAATTAGCTAGCTCATTCGGTAAAAAACGGGCTGTAAAAGGAAAATTTTACTGTCTTTAAGTATACAGTGATGATATATTTATTGCAACCCTATTTGATGGGTGGTAATTTGATGAGCTATTGGGAACTTTATTTAAGATATTTATTCAAGAATAGATGTATTCAATATTTTTATTGTCTAAAAACCTCAGGCTTGGATAGACACCTAACTTCACAAAAACCCTCATAAACAGCGACTTGTGTCAAATTTTTAGAAGTTTGATAGGGCAAAGCTAATATAAAGTGCTAGTTCCATAAGGTTAGTTTACCCAAAATACAATGGCCAAATTGTCCTACATTCTTCAAGAAAATCGTGCCACTGTACAGTTATCGCAACAATTGGTGATAGTCCATTTTGTGCATCCGTATTATCGTTTGCTTGGCATCAAATATGCACATATAGAAGATGCCATTCGTGACTACTTTGAAAGACTCTCCTGTAGATATTTCTGAAAATGCTCATAAGACGCAACTGGGCGCGTGGGTTTCTCTCTTGTCAAAGGTCATCATTAGAACGTATCAGTCCGTCTCTCGTTCGTGTTCACCAGCACTCTAAGCAGTTGATTTATGGAGGCACGCTGAGCATTGTCGATTTTTCATATTAAAGTACCTGGCGGTGGTAGAATCATCGGAAGCGACGAGCTCCAGTGGTTGAGGACGCTGAAAGATGTGACACAGAAGAAGAATTAAAGAGAGTGTTTGTGTCTCTCTCTATCCAGTTAACCCGTTCTGAATTACAAAAGAAACTGTAAGTGAAGGCAATTACTATAGTGAAGGAGGAGCACTTCAATGAAAGTAATTTTGATCCTTCTGCATATGGCCAGATTTGTGTCATGCCTATTTATCATCATCATCTTCTTCTTCTTCTTCTAATCCCTTGACGCGAGAGAGAATACAATTTGATGAAGTAATTAAACTCCTCTTAGCTTCTCTGTCGTCAGCAGTCCACACAAATTCACGGTATCCTTCTGTAGTCTCTTGCATTTTTCTCTCCAGAAATAAGTTGAACAATCTAGGTGATAAGGGTCAGCCTCAACTGACACCAACAATCGTGTGAAATAACTCACCCACACGATCGCTTAGAAACTGACATCACTTACCCAGCCTTAGAGTACGTATAATACTTTCATATTTGAAATCCTCCGAATAAATGCCATAGACCATCGTACCAAACTCTGTCAAAAGCCTTCTTAAAGTCTATGAAGTGGTGACAGGGGTCCCTTTGGTGTTGTAGTAACTTTTCAAATATTATTCCGCACTTGAATATTCGCTCAACGGTACTTCGTCAAGTTCTATAACCGCTTGTTTTGATAACAGAAGCGCCTCAGCCTTTGATGGTTCAAAATGATACGAAGTTTTATTTTAATGATAAGGCTCAATGATAAGGATCCCAAGAATGGGATGATAGTGATTTCATCCATTCGTTTGGTATTGCTTGTTTCACCATATGTTTCGACGCCATATTGTTAACGACTTAACGGTTTCCTAGTATCCCGCTTTCAAGAGCTCAGCAGAAAACATTGTCTATTACTAGTGATTTCTCAAGGCTCAAACTTCCTTGAGCTTTTTCAATATCCTCTTTCAAAATTGGTGGCTTTCTCCATTATCGGAGGTGAGATTGCTCTGTGTCACTTTTATGTCTCACTTGAGTTTTTGGCAACCGGGTAGTCTCACACTCACGAACAACACGCGGAGTTGCTTGGCGTTAGGCCCGTCATCAGGTTGGCGAACACATCATTTGAGTTCTTAGTTGATAGATCTTTGTAGTATATCATCTGGCTTTTGAGGATATCATCATTATTGGTTAGAACATTACCATGTTTGTCTTAGATGATGGAATCTTTTGAATCTCTTGAGTTCGTGAGAGTCTTCAGTACAGAATAACTTTTCTCGTTATTCCCTACTTTCATATGGTTGTCAATTTCCTCACATTTAGGTTCAAACCACTGCTCTTTCGCTGCTCGTATCTTGTTTTTAATTGTTATATGAGCCACTTTGTATTGACTCGTATTCCACATATATACTTGGAAATTGACACAAATAAACGCAAAAACAGTCGGGCAATGCAATTCAAGTTATACATATATATATATATATATATATATATATATATATATATATGTATATATTGGCGCGCATTCAATTTGGCAACACGTTAAAACACAAACTCTGTTGCATGTAGTCCTCAAACGGATAAAGAACAATGGGGAATTTTAGCTGGATCAAACGATGGATATTTGTTAGGTGTGTTTGTAAAGGAAAAGATGAAAAGGATGACAAACATTTTATTTTTGGTAATATTAGAATCCGTGCTGAAAATTAATCCCATTCGGAATAAATAAAGCACCATTCTTATCATATCTTATACCACGATCTAGGCACATACTATCAGTTTCTTTATAGAAGATCGAGGAATGACGATCAATAATATTTTCTATTTCATAATCTAAAGTGCGTAGTTTGACTGTATTTGCTTCACGATAGTCATTTATACATGTGAATCTACGGTACACTATCGTGAGTTCTCCTGGATTCTAATACTGAAATGAACGCAGTCGTCACATAGGCAGTTTATCCAATAATCAAAACCATTATATTTTACAATGACGAACATTGAATACTTTCAAATACTCAAAGTAATTAAATGCTTGCACTCCAGACAGTAGTTCTGTTTGCCAAACCGTGTGTTCTGTATTGTGAAGATTATTAGCCTCACCAACCTTTTTCAATTCTATGTGATTTGGACTCTCGCTCTCTCAAACGATTGAGTTTAATGAGATTTTTCAAATATGGGTAATTTAAAGGTTAGGCTTAGCATTATGATAAGCGTAAGCTTCTTGTATAGTTGAAGATTGCAGCTAAAACAAACCACAATAAAACTGACAGTTTTTGAAACATAAAGACAACCTTTATGCTATCTCATAGTAAGAGCATCTCTGGGGTGACTAAGGTTATAGTCCTTTCAAGAATGACGGTAGCCAAAAAGGTTAAGAGCATACCAGACTATTTTCAAAAGGTAGGCGCTTTTCTGGTGCACAAATACAATATATTCGGATATACATTGTCAAGGAGAACAGACTCGGCAATTTGATGAGTACGGAACTATTAACAAACAAAGAAATTTCATCAGTGCATGTATTGAACATACGGTCGTAGGAGCGAAACTTCAAATTCAAAATTCGACTACCTTTCCTCAATGGAAAATTACACTGCAGTTTCTGGTAAAATCGGAATTTTATGAACTCAATTATTACTTTCAAGCTCCGACCAGATGTTTAAAGGTATCATAAAATGTGTAACGTTGACTATTAGTTACTGGTTGGTTCAGATAATAGGTCACTGATTAGGCGAGTGAGAATACTGAGGTTCTGAGGCAACCGGTTTAAAACATGTCAATCTATTGAAATCACCACTGATATTAACTCGTAAGCAACCGATCCACTCAAGCTGAACTCCACCACATATATTACTTATATGTGCATATATGACACACTTGCTCACACTCGAAAATCTTAGCAACTCGAGCAACATTTGCATTGAGCAACCTAATGCCCTGTGGGTTAGATCTTCCGATCGAAAGCTTGGGGTGAGATCTTTTGAGATAATCTCCTGCTCTGGTTTGCCCACTGAGCAGTTTTATCCTTCAAGCAAATCGTAGCGCTGTACAATTTTCAGAAAAATGTTTAGGGGCTGCTTTTTGCCTCTGTAATCTGAGTTGTTTGACAACAGTCCTGACACATGTTGGTATTCACTACACACCTATGCATGCAACCGTGAATTTTTCGTTTCGATTGGTATAACAAAAGACTTTGGTAGCAGACTCAGCGAAAACAAGGTTGGCATGTTTTCCAGATAAGCCCCGCCAAAAAATTAACCACCGCCATCTGAAAAAGATCAGCAAAATGAGGATATGAAATTTGCACTTTCAATTTTTTATTGAGGAGGATGAAGTTGGGACATGTCATTACTAATTTGCATGAACTGGTCTGTTTTCGGTCCTTTCTCCAAATGAACTCATACAAGTAACAATCCACCAAAGATCGGTGTGTGCCGCACTGGCGCTTATTCAACATCTTGTAGACGTGCCAAACAGATTCAATCGTTCGTGTGTGAGCTCTAGTTGTTCGATCCACAAAGTTTTCGGTATGATTAATCGCTTTATGAGTATAATTCATGTCAATCATCGTTTCAATTCCTTGTTATGATGCCCACATGTCGGAGATGATGATTGAGCCGGGATCGATAGGGGCCCGGATTGTATCCATCAAAGTGGCCGCAGTTCAATCTGGCACTGTATACATGAACACCTCTTTAGTTTTCTGGTAGATTTCTCTGAAAATTCACTGTTGGAGAAGAACTCACCCTGTGCGGTTTTTACGGAGAGATGTTATCGTTTTTTCGGTCTCTATGTCTTTGCCGCTGACAACTTTTGGCGTCTGCAAAAGCTACCAGGCGCTAAATTCGCGAACAAAGATCTTCCAGTCACCAGCTCATAGGTAATTCCTTTGAGCAGAATTTGATTTTTGCTAAATTTTTCGACCAGCAATAATTGAATAGAATTATTGTCCTAAACTCCATCCTAGACCGCTCTAGCCAGGGCCCTTTCAAATACCGATTTCTTGCCAATACTGTCGGACATTACAGCACCGCCTGTCAGAAACAATTGAAAGTGTCATTTTGTGGCCGTTGTTGCATAAACATTACTGATGTATCACTATGTGGCTTTGCAAAAGCTTATTGCCGTCTCCTTGTCATGAACGAGAGTTGAAACGTCAGAAAGTTCATTTAAGGCTTTCCGTCCGAACGTATAAAATTTGTGCACAAAATGAGCCTAGATGCGGATAAGGAATTGTTTTCACAAAGAAGGGGGTTTAACTTTTCACAGATTCACTGTTTTCTTAGTGGCGGGGCTTGTCTGGAAAAATCCCCCAGTTTATCTTGGAATGAAAAACAAGGTTTGAATGGAAGGATTTATCGTAGGTACACCATCCCACCACGATAGCAGTATGATGTGATTTGCGCAACAGTTAGACATCGATGGATTACGACAAACTGACAAGTTTTGTTAGTGGGAAAAGTAAAACCGAGGAAGCTTGATAGCTTCAGCAAAGGTTGCGTGTTCAGTTGGTGTCCGCTGACGACGATGCTCGTAGGAAAGCAGCACTAACCATGTGATACGGTGTACTGAGATATGATATGTGATGTGAATCATGTGAGGGAAGTGGGGAATCACATCACCAATTTACAAAGGAGGTGATCGCGCGGAAGTTCGTAATTACAGACCAGGAGCACCGCTGCCCACTATATCAAAACTGTCCGAAAGCTTTGTGGCGGATGCTTTTTCGAAGCACTTAGAACGCAACATAACGCCAACGGACATACATCATTGGTTCCGATGGAAGTATTCATGCATAACCATAAACGATCAGACTAAGCCTGTAAACGGTGGGAGTACGTTCATGCCTGTTGTGTAGATATACCTAAAGCATTCGAACGTGTCGATCACAGCCTTCTACCTCATACAATTACCAACATATGCATAAGTAGAAGATTACTGGACTGGATTCCAAGCTACCTGCAAGAACGGTGTGCGAGAGTGCGAGTGGATGGAACATTTATTAAACAAACAACGGTTATAATTGGGGTACCACAAGGGTCAATATTTAGTCCGCTATTATTCTTTGTTTATATGAATGATTTAAGAACACTCCTCCATTGTGATATCACTACGTTCGCAGATTATATCAAGACATGGGTGACTGATTGATTGATTTATTGGCTACCGTCAGTCTCGAATGACTATGGTCTTTGTCACCCCAGACATTTTTAATCACCTTTTTCGTTAGTGTGTGCTTCCAGTTTCTGACTTTTGCTATTTGGATATATGTTCACAGTTTTTCACGATTACTCTTTTTCATTTACTGCACCGTCGTTTGTGGCTATAGAGGCCTATTCTAGACAGGCAGATTTTTCCACAGTTACTACAGGCAACAGGTGCTTGATTTCGGACACACGAGCTTTGTCCGGCTGTTCTGTTGATCTGTGGCTTCATGTGGTCTTGGCTCCTCTAGCTATTTCGGTCCGCTGCATCTTCTTCCCAATTTGCCAGGTCGACGCCTCCGGTTTTCATATCCGGCTTGCAGACCTCCATATAGCGTAAATTTGATCTTCCAATTGACCTCGAGCCATTGGCAAGTTTAACAAACAGCACAGCCTTCGGAATGCGATTTTCATCCATTCGTTTCACGTGGCCGAGCCAACGCAGACGTCTGTGAAACAGGAGAGCGAACATACCCTGCAGTCCGGCTCGTTGCAAGACGGCGTTGTTTGGAATGTGATCTTGCCAATTTATGCGTAATATTCTTCTGAGATTTCGTAGATAAAAGACGTTGAATCTGCGTTGCTGATGTGAATACAGCGACCACGTTTCACTGCCATAGAGCAGGGTGCTCAGGACACAAGACCTGTAGGTTTGCATCTTGGTGTTTGCAGTCAGCATCGGATTTCTCCAGACGCGCGTATTGAGCTGCGACATCATTGTTGCTGCTTTGCCAATACGCTTGCTTATTTAGGAATCTAAGAAGAGGTTACTTGAGGTAGTGGATCCCAGATAAGGGAACTCGTTTACTACCTCTAGTGTGTGGCCATCAATCTGAATTTCCGGCATACTGCAACCCCTTGGCCAAGACATGGGTAATAATCCGAATTATCGATGAACGTCTACAGCTTCAAAACGAACTCGACCAACTACAACAGTGGTCCTTGAGAAACAAGTAATCATTCAATTTCGGGAAGTGTAAGACGCTGAATATTAGAAAAAACATTCAACTTCAATTATGTCCTCTGTGCGCACCAACTGGAATGGGTAAGAGGTTATTGATGTTTGGGTAAACAGTATAATGAAATCATGTCATCATTGTAACTAGTCTACACACGTACATCGAAAGTGAGACCAATGCTCAGGGGAATTTTCACGAAGTTTACTATTCATACCTTCCCCCAAGATAATGAACACATGTACGAAACCTTCGATGAAATACGCCATCCAGGTTAGTTGAAGAAGGATATCGAACTTGAGAAAATCTATCATCAAGCTACCAAGATGGTACGAGAACCTAGGTTTCTACTTTATGTAGCACGCATGAAAGCAGTGGATAAAGTCGAATTCAGCAGTCATAGGATAAGTGCAGACCTGTTTGTCGCTTACCATGTCCAAGTTGATCAACCGCACCCACTCACCTCATTTTTCTCACGCGAAGAAACACAGACTACCAGATGTCATTCCACATCTCTCGTTGTACCTTATAGATAATTTAACTGTACTGTACTCTTTCTGCACTGTACTGTTTTTCCGTTCGTGTTTCTTTTGTGGAATACCTACCGGAATATAATTTATATGCTTCAGATGAACACGCATTGAAACAGCATTTGAAGGCGTGATGAATCTGAAACTTATGTACTAGTACATACCATAGTGGGTTGTGGACCACGCAATATGAGTTGGTGCCTTATTACTATATACTGACTGTTGTGTATACACATCACCCTATGGTTTGAATAATATTAATCGCTTTTTAAAACAATAAATGGTGAATAACAAAATATCGTGTTTCTCCTGCAGATACTTGTCCAAACGTTATTTAAATGTTTATAGGGAGGGGAAGGTAATCAATATCGAAGGTCATATATTGTAAGCATTACATATTCAACATTCCTATTCGCTTTAATAGTGCACAAGTTTGAGTACATATCCGCGGAGATGTGATTTGTGGGAAAGAAATTGGTTAGCTAAAATCACGTAGTCTTTTAGACTTCTTTAATGACATGAACAAAGTTCAAGATGGACTAATCGCCCTATATATAGAAAAACGGTTAGAGCACATCCCATTTTCGTGTGGTTCGATGAGACGACTTTCCTTGAACCTTGGGTGCCAAACTTTAATTGTGAGGGCGAATCCGGTGTCAACTTAACTGATAGATAGTCTTAGGGGGTCCGAGTTTCATAATCGGGTTTCTGGATGGCGCTGCTCAGTTTTCAACTCAATCTGTTTGACACGTTACTCTCAGTAAGGTGTATTCACTAAATCTAAGTTTATGTCGTTCTCACAGAATCAGATCTTTTAACAGATTTTCCGTTGCCAACTAACATTATAACTTCTATTTCCGGAAACCTGAGTATGATGATGATGAAGTGGACTCCAATCTTATCCTCGAGGACGCCGCACAGTACTTCGATTAATTTTCAGAGTGCTGGCCTCGTAGCTACATTTGAATAGATAAATCAAATCGGATTTGGTGTACAAGAGCGACGCTAGCTTGACAGAGGGGATTGCAATCCTGTTTGTATTATAGAGGATTCTAACATCCGCAGCATAATAAACACGGCTCACTGCCCTATTGAGACGTTTCCCCAAAAGTTCACTCACACCATCACCTTTGAACGGAAGCTGCAAGTTAAATTTGATTTCGGAACTTACTGTCGTTCTTGTGGTCACAGGTCTCGGTTTACTGTGCTTATCGATAAACAACGATGAGGAGCCATTTTTAGTTAGTATACATCAGATCCCAATTAAATCTGCCTGTAATGTTTCCTTCGAACACAACCTCCGCGTTATCTTAAAGAGTGTTTTGACCAGGCCACGTTTACACTGACACGGTACGAAGCTGTGAAAGTGTAAGTACTGTCCGGTTCATGTTGATTTACGGTAAGCGGAACGCAAGATTGAACCAGTAGCTCGTCGAAAAATTCAAGCTCACATATCGGTATACTCAAACGGAGTTTCTTCTGTTCCACCTCTTTGCAGATGACATTGATGGTTCTGTTCAGGGGAACGTTGATGAAAAGACACTTAATGTCCATATTAGCTATGGCAGCATTCTTTACGTTGATGGTGTCCATCAGTTCAGCCATTTCAAAACTGTCCCCTGGAGGAATTTCCAAATCCAAGAGAGCAGCAATCAGTTCTATGCCGTATATACGGAGTTTTAGGAGTAATAAATCTCGCTTTAATCTGTCAAATACCTTGGAGAAACCAAAGTATATTATTACATCGTCACCAAATCCCTCGTTGAAATATCTAAGCAAGAAGCTCGCAATTTTCGAAGCTAGGGAAAGTACTACCTTAAGATGATGGTAGGAAAAGTACGTTTAAGTTGGATATGTTGCTTGCCAGACAGCAAGGTTTGGTCCGGGGCGTGTGTACAAAAATTGATTTTACTGTTCACGGAGAACATTTGAAGTTTCTTTGTTACAAAAATGGCCTCACTGGGCGTGCGCGACATAAATTCCTTGATTTACCTATCGTAAGGAGATGATTTGCTTGTAAACAGTTTTGTATTTGACATGAAATGCGACGCATGATATTTTTGGTAACTCAAATTTGCCCCCACCAACTAATTCAATTAAATGATTCCTCTTCCCAAATTGGTTGCCCAAGATTTAAACAGCGCTGTCGTCAGGCCTATTTACACGTAATCATCCATTTACAAGTTGTAGGAGAATCCTTTTATCGTGAGGTTCCTCGCTGTTTCCTGACCCAGTTTGTCTGCATTGTTTTTCCTAGAAAGTCTGTAAGAGCCCCATAAGATTACTCCGTTTGTTTGTCCAATGGAACGTCTCATGAATTTACATAAGCTAAATCCTGGAACATTTCGTTATGGTCCGGGAGGTAGTATTATTGACAGTAGAAGTAGGGACTTATCAGATGAAGTTAGATATTATGCGGTATGATCATTACGACCAAGCGAAGATTTCCGAACTAATATGTTCGACTATAAGTTCTTCATCAATTATCACCAGATCTAACAGGTTGGGGTTCGGAAGAATGCTTCGGAGGGTGGAGAAGTTTGTCGATCACCCGAAATCCAAGATAGACTTGGGTTTATAATAGTAGCAGAGGGGACACTTTCAAAGTCAACGACAGACCTCATTGTGGTGGGAAGGGGAGACTGGGGAGGAGATTCTGTACGTAATTGTGTTATACTGTACGGATAGAGAAGTTTGGAAACTATGACCTGCTAGAGGATGGTAACTCGTAGAAATCGTAGACCGCTACCTTTATTATCCTCTGGTTTGATAGTTACGTAACCTCGGTGATGCGAACATTATTTACACTGATCATATATACATATATATATATATATATGTTTTGTTAAAAGGCGAATACCGAGTAGGAAAGTTGTATTGGTGACGTTTCAATTCAATACTCTGAATCGTTATCGAACAATGCAAATATATATATACCAAGTTGTTCATATGATAAGTAGAAACAAGATAAAATCAGCGAAAGAACAGTAGATTGAACATAAATAGGAGGAAAATGACAATCATATGAAAGTGGGGAATAAAGCACAAAGCAAATTCTGTACTGAATACTTTCACGAAATCAAGAGATGCAAAAGTTTTTATCATCGAATGACAAACATGGTAATGTTCTAACCAATAATGACGTTATCCTCGAAAGCCAGATCGAATACTGCAAACATATATCAACCAAGAACTCAAATGATGTGTTCGCCAACCTGATGACAGGCCTAGCGCCAAGCGACTCTGTGAGTTGTTCGTGATCGCGATACAACCCGGTTTCCCAAGCCGAAGTATTTGTCGAGGTCGGAGTCGAACCCCGGTCGCTTTCTTCAAAATCCAGTGCATTATTCACTGCACTACCAAGCCACATAGATCAGCTTTTGGATAATGATAGATCAAAGAAGATAATGAAGATCAAAGCCTAATATATCTCAGAATGTTAGTTCTGCAAAATTTTGCTGCTACCACTTTACCACCAGAAAAATTGTTCGAGATAGGTAGTAGCTTCAATCTTAACCTGACATGCGTGATATTGACATATTGCTTTACATTGATTGTCTTATATACATATCACCCTATGGTTATTGTAAAGTTAAATGCTTTTTATACCATTAAATATGAATTATGAATTATATAAAACGTCGTGAAAGAAACCTAATCAATTCGAAGAGAGCAGAAATGTTGCGCACAGTAAAGTACCAGTGAAATTGTGTGCCTTTCAAATCAATCAACCAGGAGACACAATCTCTCGGTTTGAGGTTACAATTAATTGTATTGAAATAGGGACAGATCAAGTGTTCAAGATAAACAAACATTTAAACATTCAACAAAAACACAACTTTTGTGGAAGTCTGCTGAATCACAAACAGTTTAGCTAAGACATGGCTTCTAAAGCTGCTAATAAAGCAAGCCTGGTCACTTGCCGTGCACTTCTCTCCAAATAATATTTGAGAACAAAGGATTCAGGAAGCATACGTTTAAAAATTTCGGCATCCGATTGGATGGCTTCTTGTTTCTTTTTCAAGGCATCTAAATCCAGTTGCTCCACCTTCTCCAGAGCAAATAAATCATCTTCTAGAAACAAAATATTCGATAAAGCTGCAGCTTTAGCATTCAAGTAAGGTGATTCTTCACGTTTGGCTAACTTTTTAACGGGTTTTGGTATTATTTGATAACATTGAAAACAGCCGACACCACATATTTCTTTTTTATCAACAGCTTCATCCATCGTATTCAAAAGCGAAACGTAGTCACGTGTTTTATCGATTTTATTCAAGCCACAAGAGATTTGTAAAAGTATTTCCAATGAAAACTTCGTATACTTCAGTATCCCAACAATAGATGAAACTAATTGCATCGTAGTGTGCAGTGTATAATGAACTCTGAATACAATTTAAAGACCGAATCGCCTCGTTTCCATATCTTAGTTTTGAGCGAATCGGTCAAATAACCATACGTAATTCACCTTGTTACGAACCGCCAACAAATAAAGGACTCATGAACAGTCCCTCAGTGCATATTCGTCATAAGAGATTTTGATGACCTGTTGGGTGATATAAAAAGCCTAAGACGATGAATAGCATAAGTATCAAGAGTTTCACACTTAAAAGTCAACCATTCAAGAAAGTAGAAATTTTTAGGTAACTTGTAGTGACACTCGCAAAGAACCGTACGAGTATTAAGGAATATATATATATATATATATATATATATATATATATATATATATATATATATATATATATATATATATATAGTACAAACAGATACAAGCAATGTGCCAAATAATACATAAAAATGTACAAACTATGTGTTCAGAGTGGGTGAGTGGTAAGGTAAACACAAGAATATCAATGACTTTGATTTTGAGCCATCCCTGTTAGAGTTTCCTTTTAAGCGCACCCAGAATCTTGACAGGTTTGTAGTGGATTGCAGGGACTGATAAGCTTGATATGTCCCACCACAATTATGTTTAATCAAAACCCGACCTGACTACGGTTAATTCAGAACGCCATTTTTATTACCAAGTTCACGCTGGTCACACAAGAGTCTGTAGACGAGTCATAAAGTTAAAAAGTGCATGATGTTTTATATATTGGGTACAAAGATAATTGGGGCAATTAAAGTTCACGTCAACGCGTTACATGATACGCGAAACGCCACTCATGTCGGGGAACAAAGGTTGCTGTGCATAGTGTCGACAATGATCTCTTGGGCCTATTAGAGTGCCATGACAAATCTAATAATTGGACTTGCTAGATAATGAAGACAACTCCAACAGCTGAGACGAACCTACACAATGATATTAGGGAAAGTTTATATTCGAATATCCAAGGCCACCTCAGTGCTGGGTAGACTGGACGGCTAGAAACCGCCGAGATACATTTCACAACTAGGTACAAGATTCACTGATCCCTAATGAATGGACGTTGGTGAGAGAAGTAAAGATCGCTTTGGAGATTAACAGCCTGAGAAAACTCCACGGAGGAACCACAAGTAGAATGAATATGTTCAATGGCAATCCATCGAAATACTCTTCTAATTTTGCTCTGACTATCTGCTGTTTTAGGATATGTCGGCTTCAAGAATGTCAAGCGCAGCTGCATTCTACGCTTTAAGATCTCTTGTTAGCTAGTAATTAGCTAGTTAGTTAGACCATTGATCGTGCGTTTGTTTAATCCTGAATATCCGCCTAAGCTCTACCATCGTGTGTAGCTAATCTTCGCGAACCACAATTTACTACGTTCCTCTTCCGTAAATTGAATGTGCATCACCACGTATCATGCGGCACCTATTGCCTCAGTGAAACGTTTTCACCAGTAAATTAAAGCCGCTATCATTAATACTTCCTCACAAGTACATTGGTCCAAGCCTCGGCCGATGCTCATGATAAACATTCGCAATACCGTGCAAAAAGATTTAGTTTGCACAGTTGCAGAAATGCCCAGTACCACTCTTCGTGGTATTTCGTCGTCAGATGGTGATCGATACAAGTTTCCATCGCGCGGTAGCTTACCTCGTATGAAGATTTACATGTAAATTCGAAATCAGATCTTACCCGCAAGACGACAAGTTCCAACCACATTGCACAGATCTCTTGACATGCCGATATATAGCTTCGTCCACACTGACGCTGCCAAATGATCGTTGCAAACTCATACAAGTGATACACCAATGGTCCTAATTATTCCAGATCCCTCCACCAACCAGACTCGTTCCAGTTAGAAAGTTCACTGACCGAGCGTTCAACTTTATATCTCTCTGATCTAACTTCTGGAGTAGTCTCGTTCCCCCGAACGATGTATGATGTATCACTTTGTACATACCTATACTTGATTGTGCTCATATTTCCACTTTACGCTTGTCAGTTGAGAACGAACGATGTTGTGTTACGGTCAAGCTTCTGTACTCATATTAATGTGTTTGTATACATCGAATAAATTTCTGTATATAGGTGTGTACACTTTTCCGTTTCGAATACACATAAACATTGCTTACTGGTGCGATTCTTCTCTTTCTGTCAACGTATTGATGCTGAACGTTGTCAGTTCTTTCGCTATGAATAATCGGATCAATTTTTCATTAACTAAGCTGGCGATCATCTATAAATTGGTCGGCGATATAATTGTGGTGTATTGCCCATTAAAGAAGTTCAAGAAGACTCAACAATAACGTATCAACGCAGGCTACAGTATTGTGCAATATACTTGTGGCTGATACTTGTATCTTGCCATTTGTCGAAATTCATTGGATTTTCAGTAATTTTTCGGCTACAACCTAACCCGCAGCCTTTGCTCAAAAGATCTAGTTTGCGAGACAGGGGTTGCTAATTTTTATTCAGCAGTCCGAATAGCGTGCATGATAATCCAACATATGAAATCAAAAATCCACAAAAGATCCACAATTCTGCTATAAGACAGTGCAGCATTTTCAAACCGTCTGTTATCATCAATCGATCGATGGATTATATGCTATGAAAACCACGTGTTATCGCACAGTATTAGAGTAACCCGAAATCTTCAGTTTCCCCTATAGAACACAGACCTTTCATAGCTGATCGAAAATGGTGGGGAAGTCGATTTCATCTTTTGGAGACAAACAACGAAGAAGGACAACTATGATGGCACAGTCCATGTTGCGACGGATGACGTCAGAAAAATCAACGACGCCATTAACGTTAGAAGGAAATTCTAGAGTGACCATGTTCTACAATGCTAAGGCAAGCGCCATGGAGCAAATACTGTTTCACCACGAAAATGAAGAAGTCCAAGAACGTCTGGAAAATATGACCGAACAATATGCTTTAGAAACGCTTCGAGTAGTTAATATGGATGGCTTACCATCTTATGTTCAAGGCACACTTGTTGGCAATGCCCTTCAAGTAGATTACTCTAGACAAAGATCACGGAAATGCCTATTACAGGAGCTTGAAATGATTAACGGTAGCATCCAGAACCGGGTTGACTGACTTTTATGACGATAAACGCACCGCATTTTTACTTACTTACTTACTTTACTGCAGCTATCTCCTACTTGAGGATAAGCCGGCTCCAATGAAATTCATAATGACCACATTTTTGTTTGTTGTTTTAAATCAGTTCCATTTTATTACTCCTTTCCTTTGGCAATACAATGCATAATCCCACTGGCTTTATATTGTTTGTGGGCATATGGTCGCCAATTCTTTACCAGGTCATTATAGCAGTAGTCAAGCAAAAGCATCATTTTTCATTTTGAAAAATATCAACAACGTTTACAGGTGGAATTGAAGTAATAGGTAATTAACTACTAAGCCCTGAATCTGTTTTATAGAGTCGGGTGTGGCCCACGATCAAAAACTGAGTGTGAGGCTGGAGTACGAGTTGAGCTCTGATGCGGATTTTTATGAATCATTTGATGGGATTTCTTTTTCTCGATATTTTTTGGACGAGTACGACTTACGAGAAAAACGGAAGAAAAACAAATTTCCAGCCCATTTTATCAACTTTTCTGGATGCTCTATAGATAGATTTTTTGCCTTTTGAAACTTCCTTATAATAAAGAGTGTTTCATGTATCTAACATATGGTTTTGTAAAGTTATGAACTTTTATTTGAGAACAAACAAGTTGAAATGCGAATGCATTCGGTATTTCTTCGTCATCTCAAATACAATACACAGTTTAAATATAGTTTTTCACAGACAATATGAAACCAGTTGATCAAAAAATTAGGGTCAACACACAGCTTGTATATAGTTTTTCCCAGACAAATTAAGGTCAAGCGATCTATTGGCAGTACCATTCAACTATGTTTACTCTAAACAGACCATCGAGTATCAGTGAGAGAAGTGTCTCGTGTCATCTAGAGTCCCGAATCAGCATCCTAAAAGCGTAAGGTGCAAGCTTCTATCGATTGCCGAAGCAATCGCCATTCGCCACCGAGCCCCTACGCTCTGTTCACAAAAACGACTCACACAAGCGCTACAGTTTGCCCTGGGGTGGTGAACCGGATCGGCCGTATGTAATCGTTCGATCAGTCGAGTGATTGGTCATGTGAGACACGTCGTCGAGCCTTTGAACGCCAAGTTTTGGTCACTTGACTTTAATTTGTCTGTGAAAAACTGTATATAATATGTGTATTGTATTTGAGCTGATGAAGAAATACCGAATGCATTTGCACCTCAACTTGTTTGTTCTCAATTCACATGGGAACTTTTGTTTGTTTAACTGCTACTTCATTCACATTTTTTGCGAGTGATGGCCGATATTATATTAGAGTTGAACTTTGCCGACATCTGAGAGAAAATTGATATTCCAAACAAATAGCACTTAATGTTTATTAAATGGCAATTTTGGGGTGTGTTCCACTAGTGTTTCCAAACTTATCTAATTCCCGTGATAAAATTTCACGCTTGTCTTATCTGCCCATGAATTTTCATTGATGGGATATTATCATCATAGCTAGTCTGTTAAAGTTTATAATTTCGATGTGCATTCGCCATACAAAAACCACCAAGAGCGACGACCTTTGTGGGATCGACAGATAGCCTTTATTTCCTTGAATGCTCATCATTGGTTATATATTTCTCATTCTAAACCTTCTCCATTATTTCATCACACCTTGCTTTGAATCCAGATTTGATAAGCTTTTGCAATGGCGGACCTTCAATCTATTGATTCTAACACAATGAAAATGTGTGAAAGACGGAGCTTGATGGAACACGAAAGCTTTGCAGATAAGTGAGTAGCGCATTACCACTCCGAGCAAAGCGACTCAGGATTAGATAATCGGGTAGTATCATGTCCATGAGAGAATCAGACTACTCACAAAGTATGTATCCTCTTGCTTCGGTTTGAGCAATCTGGTACCATTTCGACTTGAAACAGATCTTGGAACAATAAGAAGTTCTGTCTCGCGACTCAAGTCCGAGTCCAACCCGGTTTTGGCAACCGTATACTATCACATCCACGAACAACTCGTAGAGTACTACGGCGCTAGGCCTATCTTTAGGTTGGCGAACACATTTTGTCATTTCAAGTCTGTACATTCATTTGCTTCTCGCCAACTGCATTTCAGGTGGTGTAATTCATATATAATAGGACTGATAAGGCAAACACCGATTAGAAAGGTTTATTGTTGACGTTTCAAGCCTGAACTGAGTTCGCCATAAGAACATAAATAAATGGTCATTAGAGCGTTATTTATTCAACTATGATCAACCGTCTGTCCTTCGCTCTTCCATATATATATATATATATATATATATATATATATATATATATATATATATATATATATATTATATATATATATATAGTGTGGAGTTTGCCAGGTCGCTTAAGGACCCTAGTGTCTTATTGACAACCCTGTTGAACAGGGTTAATAGCCAATGACTTTCTAACATCGTAAGGAGGGCACGACACCGATCAATTATTGGCTCCTTTCCGTGTCTCCTTCTGGCAGGGGCTTCTTCCTGGTTGGTGGTTTCTCTCTCAGCAAGTGATATCACACGATAGAGTGCGACAGGCTGAAATAGAGAAGCGGATTTCCTTGCAAAAGGTAACAATATTACTTTTTAATGGTTTTATCTATTTCTCAATCTAATCCATGAGTAAAAAGGTTTTTGATTCGAGCGAATAAATCGAAAGGTTGATAGACTGTGAAAAAGGATCTGTAGAAAACTTCGTAAAAATGACTGTAGTTGTAGCCTGGATAGAGATCCACCTCATTTGAATACTCTGAATCCCGTTTTGCAAACTAGTTTTCGATGCAAAGGAAAATCACTTCAATATCCAATTTTGAATGTGACCAGAGTTCAAACCCCCATCACTTTGGGTGTAGAGTGCCATAGAAAATAGATTGATGTGTGGTTTATCCCTCAAACTATGTCTAGTTGATATAAATCCCTAAACCATATCAATGAAACTTTTATATGGAAGTCGTTCATATCTTCAACGTAGGGATGGTCTAGTGGACTAGGTAGTTGCACTCTATGAGATAAGCGGTGCGTGCACGAATCCCGTTCCAACACCTACTTCGGCTTGAGCAACCGGCTAAGATGACAACCAGGAACAACTCACATAGTGGGTTGACGTTAAGTCTGCCACCAGTTTGGAGAACAAATACTTTTGCGTTCGGAGAATAGAAGAGGATGGCGCATCGTAGCGTGTATGCAAAAAATACATATATAAGGGGAAATGTATTGGGTTAGGAGAATCAATATGAATGGAGAGCAAAATATGGCGTAGACTATACATACACTTCCATACAGTGAGGAATGTACAATGAGCAATTCTATAAAATATTAAGCAATCGTCAAGTCTAATCCACCTTCACAGAAGACTTCACCAGACGGAAAGAGAGTTTCAAAAATTGGAAGCATAAAAACAACAACATCAAACAGAAAACGAAGAATAATGGAGACCGAACACCAAACAACGAGAAAGCCAGCAAATAGAGCACACTAAGTCGAACCCAGATAGCATAGCTTGCAAGCCAACGTAATGAAATGCTTGGAGTTGGCTCTTGTGGCGTACCGGGTGATCGAGAATTGTGAATTGAGAAACTACTATCCGCTTCTACTGAAGGCAACAAATACTGACGGGCGATCCAGCCACGAATACCAGGAGTTGTGCACCAGGACACAAAGGTATTCTTCATCTATATCAAAGAAAGCGCAATGTATGAATGAGTAAATGATCTGCAAAATGAAATGCACCATGAGGTAAACAGCATATAAAATAATTATCAAAGGATAACTGAATCTTTTAACGAGAAAATAAGTATAACAACGCCAAATAACAGGTGTCAGTTGATTGCGGTCACCAAAACGTGAGTTAAACCGGGATTCGAACGTGAGTCAAAACACTCTAAAGCAGCGGTTCTCAACCGTATTTTCACTCGCGACACACTTAGGATATCTGAAAAATTTTGCGACACACCTTGAGCAAAAAAAACTTAGTTTGGTTCAATTTTATTTTCAACGTTTAAAATTTCAATGCGATGGTTGAGCTTGCTTTCGAGAGCAGATAAGATCGAAACGTGGCTCTAATGCTGACAAACAAACACGCATTTCGTTGTCTAGTCGAAGGAGTCACGCTCTCTTTTTGATTTGATTTCAGTCGAAGCTGAAAATCGAAATTCACAAAACCATGATGACGCGAATAGTAAAATGATCTTGACTGCTTTCAAACTGAGTGCTGGAAAGAACTGCTTCAAGTAGAGCAAAAATTCGTCCAAACTTTTTTCGGCAAATCCCAGTCGATGAAATTTGTCATTTCTCAACTCAATCAGCTCTTCTTCCTCTTCACACGAAAGATTTGATATCTCATTGCTTCCAAATGGGTTGATCACCCAGTCATATTCGTCGATAGAAAGTGATGGAAAATAATGGTGAATTGCTGATTAGAGACTCGTCAGTGTGGAAATGATGTCGTCAGCGATTATGCTCTTCGATTGAGAATCGTTGACGGAAGGAAAGCATTCAAAAATACCCTTCGATACTTTGTTTTTCCATAGCGTCAGTTTTTCATCAAAAGACTTCAGTTTGGATGTCGACGAGATGATGTTTTCTGATGGTCCTTGCAGGCTCAAGTTGAGAGAATTCAGTTTATCGAACAGATCGGAGAGAAACTGAACTTTGAGCCACCAAGTCTCGTCACGAAGATCGAATCCAAAATCTGTTTCCTCGACTTCCAAGAATGAGATTACTTCGACTTTGAGATGAACGAGACGCTGCAAAACTTTTCCTTTCGACAGCCAACGAACTTCGGTGTGGTAAAGCACTTCACAAAAAGTATTATCAGATGAAAAACTCGGAAACAAATTCACTTTTGGGAGTCATTCAAATTACGGTCTGACTGACATAGCGAAGCGGAAAGTGAATCAAAGTCTCCATTCCCGGTTGATCCCCCGCACCTATCATGATATTTTACCCTCTCGCATTAGATGACCTAAATCTCGTGATGTGCGATCATCGCAGCACCCAACCCCCCGGCTTACAATGACCTTCAAGTGAGCGATTATCTAGTCGTCCCCTTGTGTGCTTTGTTGTTGGTGACGAATCAATTTACCACGTGATTGAAAACAATTTTAATCTAAATCAGCAGCCCCTTAAGGCGCACTTCGTGGAGTATGTTGACTAGAATAACCAGAACACCTCGGATATGCTGTAGAAATATCACCAACGATCACATTCCGCACATTTCTGTGCAGACGATCGCCATTAATCAAGGAACCGGTTAGTGTGAATCACCAGAAGTTATGCGTGTAAGGAATATCCATATGGGTAAAATGACACCGGAGTTATTAGCTTAAGCCGACACCGTAGGATCAGTCATCGAGTGAACCGTGGACTTCGGAGGAATGAGCAATCATCAGATGACGCGGACGGCGCACAGAGAACACGGACAGGACACGCAAAGAAAATTCAAGACAGGCGCTTGGACCAACCACTTCCAGCATCCAATATAATGATTGTCACACGATATTCTGTACAGTTTTACCTTGAGAAAGGTCTCGCGTCAGCAGACCGAAACGTTGGTAGAACAAAAACCTCGCTGATTGTTATCAAGATACTTTGTTTTCATAATGACATCCCAATCGGCCACAAGCATTCTTAAACCTTTCGCGACACACTAGCATGTCGCGACACACAGGTTGAGAATCACTGCTCTAAAGCGTATATATTCACCAGAACATATAGAGCACTGAGGAATGGCCAGAAGAATGAACAAAATCTGATTACTTCATTTCCGATTCATCAACCTCATTGGCTATCCAAGCAAAGTAATGCTTCGTAGCACTACTGAAGACATCACTTAATGCTTGGAATACCCGGGGCGACAGTTAGGAAAGATGCACAGCCGAAGCAACAGCAGTGAAGGTTAACTTCTGGTATGCGAAGATACATTTCATAATAAAATATAGGCTAATGATTTCCATTACTCTTCAGGATTACGAGAAGCTGTTATCAGAAATAGATCGATGCCTCAGAGAACAGACTTGAAAAAGCTTCCAGATGCCTCACAAAGAGAGCGCAAATCGAACGAATACGGTCGCTTCTAAATAAAGCGATCAACAAATAACCATGAACCTATAATAATAAATAAATGATCCTCCACACTACACTGTCGTACTTAGACATGGTTGAAAAGACCTAGCTAGCGGGATCATTCATATGGATCAAAGCAGGATATGTACTGCGCACCCTCTGAAGAAGAAATAGATCGATGCCTCAGAGAACAGACTTGAAAAAGCTTCCAGATGCCTCACAAAGAGAGCGCAAATCGAACGAATACGGTCGCTTCTAAATAAAGCGATCAACAAATAACCATGAACCTATAATAATAAATAAATGATCCTCCACACTACACTGTCGTACTTAGACATGGTTGAAAAGACCTACCTAGCGGGATCATTCATATGGATCAAAGCAGGATATGTACTGCGCACCCTCTGAAGAAGAGCCGGACATATGAGGTCACTAAACTACAGCCTGCAACGCTGGTTTATTAGTCCCCATGGTTCTTTGTTTTTTGCGACCCGCTTGAGTTATAGTTGGAGCTGATTGATTTACGAACAAAGGACTTCCTTAGAAAACCAGAAAAGGAAAACTTCTTGAATTTTACCGTTGCTTGTCTGATGTGAGCTTCTCGAAACTAGAGAATTTTCCCTCCGGAATAGCACCAGTATTTACGACAACTTATGTTTGCGAGCAAACCTTATCAAAATGAGCTATGTGAAGTCAACACGTCGAACCCAGTTGATTGGTGAACATTTGAAAACTATTCCCGTGATTATATGAAGTAACTTCACACCTAACGTCAAAGATATCTTGAAAGGTAAATGTCAGTTTCACAAATCTCTCTCAACTTTTTTTCCTGCTCAGTTTGTGAAATTTATGTATAGAAAAATTTTCATCGGTTGTGAGTATGTATTATGCGACTAACTTTTTGTTAACCGCTTTTTACTAAATTGATTTATTTTTAGAATTAAAAAATTGTTTTTGCCCTTAAGTTTTTTGTTACGGCTTTTAAATATTGAACCAAATGCTTATGCGGCCGCGCTTGGAATTTCGGCAGTTATCCGGTCTTCTCTGAAAAATGTTTGATGACCCACGAGATAGGTGGTCGTGTTTGAGTGCATAATAACTGACCCACGGGTTAAGCACTGGACTCACATTCAATAGATTTCACGCTCAAATCTGTAGTACACTGATTAGCTTTGATCAGATCGAAACCATAGTCTCTAGCTACATTTTCAGTTAGCAGTGAGTCAAAATGTCGAAAATATAATTATCCTACTGAGAAATTGTAATGTGTATTAGGAAAACATCTTGGGAACATCCTATAACCATGAACCACTTAGTACAACCCTTAAGAAGTGGAATCAGAATGGTTTAAAACCATGCGTGATAACAGCTTGCCGAAACACATCCAGGACCAGTGGAAGGGGGCAAAGATGAGGAATACAGATGGATAGGACAAAGAGTCAGTGACAAAGCTGAAGTCTGACGACCTGATATTCTTTATTGATGTTTAAAAAAAACATGAACCTCACAAGAAAGTAATGAGTAATAAAAATTGTTGCTTCCCCGTAAAAAGACATTGCTGAAAAGTTATAAGGCTGGTAAATAAACAGTAGCAGAATTTTATTGTGGATAATGTGTGGTAAAAGATCGAAAAAGCTTAATGATAATTAGGTAAAATATGAAAAAGATTTACTAAGACAAAATGAACGAATGAACTCACATTACTGTTGATCAAAGTAGCCAGATAGCGCGTTATGTCGACTAATACGGGCACTTCATAGGCACCTGCAGGTGAGTATTCTGTATTCTTTCTCAAGCTTATATCTGGCCGACGTTGACCCATAATGATCTGAAAATAATAGACCGTGAGAGGTTCACAAAGACAGGCAATAAAGTGGGAGAATTAACAACGAAGTGATAATGGAAATCTGAAGTAGTTAGAAAGTTGTGCCCTTTAATCTGTCGGTTTCTACATATCAATCAAATCTATATGCTACAGTTATTTTCAGCCATCCAAATGTGTTTGGTGATCACGACCCATTCCTCAGGAAAACGCTTTAAGTTACTTCAACTAGTTCCTACGCTAAGATGAGTTAGCTTCAATGATGTCACGGATTACAGCCATTTACAACTTCGGGTCCGGGGCAAAATCAACACCCAAGGTGACCCAGTCAATATACTATCGGTAGCTACCGTGAACCAGATACAGTAACAATTAGTTGACTTAATCTTTGACTGTTTACAGCTGCTTAACATTTAGGACACAAAAACGTCAGAGAACCTTTTCGAATTGGCTTGGTCCCTGTAGTGTGTTGCTGAACAACTGTATGCTAGGTAGTTGTACTACTCTGAACATGACTGATATCAGACCAACGGCGCTGAACCACTTCTCATGGACGATGTATCGTGAACAAACGATAAAACCCCTAAATTTCGAAGATTCTCAGCCGACAAATATTTAATGCCGCTTGAAAGACATGGCTGACGCCAATCAATGTGCAAATATAAAAACGGAACGACGACTATTTATCGTTCTTGCAAAAATATTGTTCCAAGTTCTGCAGCGGATATAAGCCAATTTCAGACCGAAATAGCAAAATAAGACGGATAAATGTACAAAAGATGTATGGTTTCCTCCACCAGCTCAGTTCAGCCTTTCTTTATAATGCCTGATTAAATGAAGAAAAGCATTTCGAGCGACGTCCATACGGAGTTCGATTTCACCTTTGAATTGACCGTAGGCTATAAGATCCGAACCAAGTTACCTAAAGCACTCCACTCTATCAATCCAGAATTTTGAATAATGTTAAGCACTTGATATGGACCGTCTGAACAAGAATATGATAATAATAATAATAAGGCTTTATTTATCTCATATGGGATGAAGTTTCAGCAAGTTACGTGTTTTCCAATATTACAAAAATAAAGTGTTCTTTCATTCTGTTCTTATCCACTGTCGTTGGCATTTCGTAGAGGAGCTGCTTGTCAAGGCCATATAGTTACTCCCGTTGAACACACCCATATCGAAATTATATGTAACTGAGTTGGTGTTTTTAACGTATGACCGAATCGAAGGCCGTGCCATTAAGTATAGTTGCGAGCATGCACTCTGTAGCATGTCAGGTTGGTACGTACAGTTAATAAAGGCCAACTAGCAAGAAACCACCCAGAATGTGTACGTCTTGATATAAAATCTCAAACGAATTTGTTTTTATTCATCTCGCGGTCTTTTTCAATCTCTAATACAGTAAAAATAATTTATTTCCAGTAAAAACATTAAAGCACAGGTAACAAACATTTACCCACTCTCTCGATTGACAGCAATTATGCGTCAATTTAAAGAAACGTTCCACTCGTAATCTCTCAAAATTGAAAGGTTCTAAAATTTCGGTAGCATACCCTTGTTTCAGTGATTGAAAATAGAAACCCCTTATTTCTACAAAAATCTCTCTCATCAGACAAAAAACCTTCCAGCTGATGATCGTGCTGTCTTGAAAGAAGTAGTGACAAAAATGAGTAGCTTTCATCGAGCAAAATAGCCAAACGAAAGAGGTCCAAACTAGCGATGATGTCAAGAAGGCTCTTGTGAGAAGTCATTTCAAATGAGATTCAAGTGAAGAGGAAAACTGTTTCGAACGATACCGCAAACTGTAGTAACATGCATTTGATAATAAATTTCCCAGCAAGTCCAAGGATAGGCTGTCACTATTAACCACTATGTCAGTTATTCTTTGATATGCGCAATACATTAGAACGATATCTAGAGAATAAAGTAAGGCTTCAATTACCCAAGTGGGTATTCCCGGCTACAGAAAAAAATACGAAGAGCGACATGGCTGAACAAATATCGATACCGGTCACCACTACGATTGAGTTACTTCGTTTGAAATTATTCACAAGCTGAGAGACAAAGGAAGTCCTTCGTTTTGGAAGCCATTATAATCAGCATCTTTCTTCTCTTTATG